>JAKWJA010001694.1:0-31019 GCA_027704765.1 Solanum habrochaites | reverse complement strand
GAGGCCGTCATGCCTGAGATGGTCCGTCCTACCACCCCGTCGTGTCGTTTAGAGAGTCGATCTCAGTACCCAAATTTCTAAATTCTAAGTGTTTTGGAACGAGACCCCCACGACGGTCCGTCGTGCCAATGACGGTTCATCGTGGGGTCCGTCGACTCAACCAATTTTTTTCCAGAAGTAAAATTTGCTGCTCAAAACGACTAAACAGGTCGTTACACTAAGTCTAATTAGTTTAGTTTTAACTTAATTCAAACAATCTATATTCACCAACTAAATCACATTTACTTATTTGAAGAATTTAACATCTTTGTAAGTCTAATTAGTTTAGTTTTAACTTAATTCCAACAATATATTCACCAACTAAATCACATTAACTTATTTAATGAATTTAACAACTTTATAAGTCTAATTAAGTTTAGTTTTAACTTAATTCAAACACTATGTTCACCAAATAAATCACATTTACTTATTTGAAAAACTTAACATCTTTATAAGTGTAATTACTTTAGTATTAACTTAATTCTTACACTATATTAGCCAACTAATTCATTTTAACTTAATAAAAGAATTTAGAAATTTTCCGAGTCTAATTAGTTTAGTTTTATTTTAATTCCGACACTATTAACCAACAAAATGACATGAACTTGTTTAAAATAATTAACAATTTTCCAATTCTAATTAGTTTAATTTTAACTAAATTCAAACATTGTATTCACCAACTAAATCACATTTACTTATTTAAGGAACTTCAAGATCTTTCTTAGTATAATTAGTTTTGTTTTAACTTAATTCAAACACTAGATTCACCAACTAAATCACATTAAATTACTTAGGGAACATAAAATATTTCCAAGTGTAATTAGTTTATTTTTAACTTACTTCCAACACTATTCTAACCAACTAAATCGAATGAGCATATTTAAAGAACTTAACAACTTTCTCTGTATTTGAGTTTTTACTTATTTAAACACTATATTAACCAACTAAATCGCATTTATTTATTTAAAGAACTTGTCATATTTCTAAGTGCAATTAGTTTATTTTTAACTTAATTGAAACACTATATTCACCAACTTAATCACATTTATTATTTGAAGAAATTAAATCTTCTAAGGGTAATTAGATTAGTTTTAACTTGATCCTGAAGACCTGTTTAGTCGTTTGAGCAAAATTTTATCTGGAAATGGCACAAGCAGGTGAGGCATCCCGCGGACGTCACGGGCGTGCACGCGTGGAGGTCGTCGTTGCAAAAACATTGGAAAAAACTGAAATTGGGTATGAAATCGTACTCTGACCGTCACGACGAAATGGCAGGACCGACCGTCACAAGCGTGACGGACCGTCACAGAATATTTGATGGGAATTGAGTCTCTGACGGTTGCGACGGACAGCAGGACGGACCGTGCACGGCACGACGGCCGTACGGGCTGCGTAGTCCAAGGCGGGGTCGGATTTTGATTAATTAATTTAAGGGGGTTTGGACTATTTCTGCCTTTAATTATAAAATAAGGGTTAATGTTAATAAGTCTAATTACTTGGGGGTCAAAAGAGGTAACCTTAAGTTATTAGTGGATTACTAGTGCCATCTTTTAAAACTTAATTATATGATATTAGGGTAAAGAAAGAGGGTTTTGAATAAGAAAAGAAAAGAACTGCAGAGAAGAGAGAGAGAGATCGATCAAGGGAGAAGGGAGAACGCAGCTTTGGAAGATAGCTTGTTGATCGAATTCTTCGGTGAAGGTAGGTTATGGTTTTTACACTATTCGTAGTAAAACTCTTAATAGCGAATGATATGTGTTGAGTAGTAATGAATTACTATGCTAATGCGTGTATTCATGATGGATCTTATATTAATATATATAATGTTTGTGATAAATAAGCATGATGAAGCTATTGAATCTTAAATCTTGAAGAAACCCAATCTACTTTGTTAATGATGATGTCTTGGTATAAAAGAAGGCTTAATGAACGAAAGTAGTGAGATTAGGGGATCGGGTGCCACGTTCCGGTACAGGATAGAATATGAGGATGGAGTGTCACGTTCCGACCAGGATAGTATATGGATCGGGTGCCACGTTCCGGTACCAGGATAATATGAGGATCGGAGTGTACGTTCCGCACACAGGATAGTATATGGATGGGTGCACGTTCTGGTACAGGATAGAATGAGGAGCGGAGTGCACGTACCGACACGAGGAATAAAAAAGAACGAAGAACTAAATACAACAAAGAACGTTCCAAAAGAGTATGATGAGGAGGCGTGAGTCCTCATTGAGTGCTTGGTGTTTAACCAAGGACTATGGTAATTGTAAATGCTGCATGCTAAGGACATTAGTGATTTTATGATGTTCTTTATATATACTGTTTCTATTTTGAGTTGGCCGATGATAACACTCAGTACTTGTTGTTGTACTGACCCCTACTTTTGTGTTCATTTGTTTATTTGTGGAGTGCAGCAAGCGTGCCGTATCTTCGACTCAACAGTAGTTCAAGCCAGTCTTCGTCACACACGGATCTTCAGGGTGAGCTAATGCTTCTAGCTTGGACTGGATCTCCTTCCTCATGTCTTGATGACTTGAAGTTTCGGCATAGACTAGCTTTATTGTTTAGCTTCTTAGAATACTCTTAGTTAGTAAATTGATCATGATGTTTGTGATGAGACTTCCACATTTTGGGGAATAATAGAAGTTGAATTTTAGAAGTTATTGAATTGTCTTTTATTTATGAGTTTAAGTCTTCCGCATTGTTTTATGTTGATATTAAATTGAAATGATAAGGTTTAGATTGGTTGTTCGCTACATAGGAGGGTAAATGTGGGTGCCAGTGCGGGCTCGGTTTGGGTCGTGACAAACTTGGTATCAGAGTATTAGTTCGTTGGTCTCATCACACAAGAACGGTCTAGTAGAGTCTTAAAGAACGGGAGGGGGACGCCTTTACTTTCTTGAGAGGCTATAAGACTTTAGGAAAATTCCACTTTGCTTCCTTTCTTTCGTGCTATTACTTGGATCCAATTGGTATTAGGTGATACAAATTGGTATCTGACCATCTTCACTTATTTCGCAGATGGTTAGAACTAGAGCAACGACTACGCCAAACATCAACATCAGCAGACAAGATGCAATCTGAGCCAGCCCACTGGGGCTGTAGTCGAAGTGGAGACAGTGGCAAGGTCCGCCGGTAGAGGTCGTGGAGGGACGTCTCTAGACAGACCCTTAGGTAAAAATCTGGTCTCTGAAAACTCTGTGCCGGAAGCAGCAGGACGGCCGTCGCAGCACGATGGCCATCACGACTGCGGAATCCCAGGCTGGGTCGGATTCTGTAAAAGTTTAAGGGGCGTTTTGGATATTCCTGCTTATAATTATAAGTTAGGTTGAATATTAATAATCCAATTATTGAGGTTAAAGGAGATAACCTTAAATTAATTGTGAGTTATTTTAACATCTCTTCTACTTAATTATATGATATTAGGGTAAAAGAAAACGGTGTTTGAATAAGAAAAATAGAAAGAAACAGAGAGAGAGAGGGCGAAACGAATGAGGAAAAGAGAAGAACGATGAGGACAAGCAAAGGGACTTTGAAGATTAGCTTGTTTTGTCACTAATTCTTTGGTGGAGGTAGGTTATGATTTTTATGCTACTCGTAGTTAGTAAACTCTTAATAGCGAATGATGATGTATGAGTAGTATTGTAAACCCTCCTATATGCTAATTATAGCTTGTATAAATGTTGCTTCAACATTGTGATAAATAAGCATGATGAGACTATGAATCGTAAATCTTGAAAAATCCTAATATCGCCTTGTTAATGAGATTGATGATGCATTAGTATGAAAGAAGGCTTGATGAACTAAGTGAGGAGCCAGTGGAACGAGTGTCAAGAACCGACACGTAGTGTTAGTGGATCGGATGTCACGAAACCGACCGTAGAATAGGGGATCGGGTGTCACGAACAGACAGTAGTATTAGTGGATCGGGCGGTCACGAAACCGAAAAGTAGAATTAGGGGATCGGGGTGCACGGAACCGACACGTAGAATTAGGGGATGGGTGTCACGAACCGAACGCTAGTATTAGGGATCGGGTGTCACGAACCGACACGTA
The DNA here is from genome assembly GCA_027704765.1 of Solanum habrochaites. Lineage (NCBI taxonomy): Eukaryota > Viridiplantae > Streptophyta > Magnoliopsida > Solanales > Solanaceae > Solanum > Solanum habrochaites. Next base: position 26,921 of record JAKWJA010001694.1, on the reverse strand, counting down.
GATTAGGGATCGGGTACACGACTCGAAAGTAGAATTGGGGAACGGGTGTCACGAACCGACACGTAGTATATGAGCGGAGTGTCACATAACGACACGCAGAGAAATAAAACATCAATGGAATCTTCAAAAGACGTAAATACTCAATCTAATGAACCTAATTCCCAAATGGTATGGCATTGAGGCTTGAGTCCTTCTGGGTGAACTTGGCGGTGCTTATTAATCAGTATAGAACTTGATGTTGATACACATGTTGAGTATTGGAGTTGATTTATGATATGATTGAGATATACTGTTTTCCTATGTGATTTGGCGATGATACCTACTCAGTTACTCGTGTTTGTACGACCCTACTTGTATGTTTCTTTGTTATAGGTGGAGTGCAGCAGCGTACTGTCGTCTTCAACTAAACCGCAACTCTAGCCAGTATTATGACACCGGATTTCGGGTGAGTAATGCTTCTAGCTGGCTGCGTCTTTTCATCAGGTCTTGATGCCTTGAAGTACGGCATGGACTAGTTTTGTTTATTTTAGCTCTTAGATACTCTTAGTTTAGTAAATTTGATATAGATGTTCTTGTGGTGACGACTCCGATTTTGGGGGAATAATAGATGTGAATTTAGAAGTATTGAATGGTGTTCATTAATGAGGTGTTGAGTCTTCCGCATTGTATTGTGTTAGTTATGTCGAAAGTTGGAATTGAATTGGTGGGTTGAGGTCACATAGTAGGATAAGTGTGGGTGCTTGTCGCGGCCGTTTTGGGTGTGACCTTAGAAACGATGTAAATTCTTCAAAGAATTAATGTATTTGTTGGTGATTTAATGTTTTAATTAAGTTAAAAACTAAAACTAATTACATGAGAAAGTTATTATGTTCTTTATATATGTTAATGCGATTTACTTGGTTAGTATAGTATTGGAAGTAAGTTAAAAATAAACTAATTACACTCGGTAATATGTTATGTTCTTTAAGTAAGTTAATGTGATTTAATTGGCGAATATAGTGTTAGAATTAAGTTAATACTAAACTAATTACTCTTAGAAAGATGTTAAGTTCTTCAAATAAGTAAATTTGATTTATTTGGAGAACATTGTTTTTTATTTAAGTTAAAACTAAACTAATTAGACTTAGAAAGTTATTAAATTCATTAAATAAGTTAATGTGATTTAGTTGGTGAATATAGTGTTGGAAATAAGTTAAAAATAAACTAATTAGATTTTAAAAATTGTTAAATTCTTTAAATAAATTAATATGATTTATTTGGTCAATATAGCTTTGGAATTAAGTTAAAACTAAACTAATTAGACTTAAAAAGTTGCTACATTCTGTAAATAAGTTAATGTTATTTATTTGGTGAATATAGTGTTGAAACTAAGTTGAAATTATACTAATTAAACTTAGAAAGATGTTAGGTTCATTAAATAAGTTAATGTGATTTAGTTGGTAAATATAATATTGAAATTAAGTTAAAAGTAAACTAATTAGACATAGAAAGAAATTAAATTCTTTAAATGAGTAAATGTAATTTAGTTGGTGAATGTAGTGTTTGAACTAAGTTAAAACTAAACTAATAAGACTTAGAAAGATGTTAAGTTCTTTAAATAAGTTAATGTGATTTAGTTGGTCAATATAGAATTGGAACTAAGTTATAATTAAACTAATTAAACTTGAAAAGTTGTTTAATTTTTTAAATAAGTTAATGTGATTTAGTTGGTGAACATAGTGTTTGAATTAAGTTAAAACTAAAATAATTACACTTATAAAGTTGTTACATTCTTTATATAAGTTAGTGTAATTTAGTTGGTGAATACTAAACTAAATAGACGTGGAAAGTTGTTAAATCCTTTAAATAAGATAATTTGATTTATTTTGTGACTATACTATTGGAATTAAGTGAAAACTAAACTAATTAGACTTAGAAAGATGTTAAGCTCTTTAAATAAGTAAATGTGATTTAGTTGAAGAATATTGTGTTGGAATTACGTTAAAACTAAACTAATTACACTTAGAAAGATGTTAAGTTCTTAAAATAAGTAAGTGTGATTTAGTTGGTGAATATAGTGTTTGAATTAAGTTAAAACTAAACTAATTAGACTTAGAAAATTATTAATTCATTAAATAGGTTAAAGTGATTTAGTTGGTGAATATATTGTTGGATATAAGTTAATACTAAACTAATTAGACTAGGAAAGTTGTTAAATTCTTTAAATAAGTAAGTGTGATTTAGTTGGTGAATATAGCATTGTAATTAAGTTAAAACAAAACTAATCTGTCTTAGCAAATTATTAAATTTTTAAATAAGTTAATGTTATTTATATTGGTTAATATAGTGTTGGAATTAAGTTAAAACTAAACTAATTAGACTTAGAAAGATGTTAAGTTCTTTATATAAGTTAATCCGATTTATTTGGTAAATATAGTGTTTGAATTAAGATAAAACTAAATTAATTACATTTAGAAAGATGTTAGTTCTTCAAATAAGTAAATGTGATTTAGGCAGTGAATATAATGTTGGAATTAAGTTAAAACTAAACTAATTAGACTTAGAAAGATGTTAAGTTATTCAAATAAGTAAATGTTATTTAGTTGGTGAATATAGAGAGTTTGAATTAAGTTAAAACTAAACTAATTAGACTTAGAAAGTTATTAATTTCATTAACTGAGTTAATGTGACTTAGTTGGTTAATATAGTATTTGAATTAAGTTAAAATTAAACTAATTACACTTAGAAAGATGTTAAAGTCTTCAAATAAGTTAATATATTTTAGTTGGTGAATATTTTGTTGGAATCAAGTTAAAACTAATCTAATTACACTTAGAAAGATGTTAAGTTCTTCAAATAAGTAAATGTGATTAAGTTGGTGAATATAGTGTTTCAATTAAGTTAAAACTAAACTAATTGCACTTAGAAATATGACAAGTTCTTTAAATAAATAAATGCGATTTAGTTGGTTAATATAGTGTTTAAATAAGTAAAAACTCAAATACAGAGAAAGTTGTTAATTCTTTAAATATGTTAATTCGATTTAGTTTGTTAGAATAGTGTTGGAAGTAAGTCAAAAATAAACTAATTACACTTGGAAATATTTTATGTTCCCCAAGTAAGTTAATGTGATTTAGTTGGTGAATCTAGTGATGGAATTAAGTTAAAACAAAACGAATTATACTTAGAAAGATCTTAAAGTTATTTAAATAAGTAAATGTGTCACGACCCAAAACGAGCCGCGAGTGGCACCCACACTTATCTTACTAGGTGAGCGAACCAAAATCTGGAAGTCATCACACCAAGAACATCTATCCTCAAATTTATAAATGTAAGAGTAATTAAGAAGCTAAAATAAGTAAATAGATGGTCATGTCACGAACTTCAAAGATCAAGACGTGAAGGAGAGGAATCCAGTCGATTAGGAGTAATAGCTCACCCTGAAGTCTGATGTGCGGAAACTGCTAGAGTGGGACGAGTCGAAATCGATGGCAACGCTTGCCTGCACTCCACAAAATAACAAAGAAGAAAATACAAGTAGGGGTCAGTACAAGGAACATGTACTGAGTAGGTATCATCGGCCAACCAAAATAGAAAGCACTTATATATCAAATCATATTATAAAATCAACTACAATACACAAAAGGTGACAACAAAAGTCAAGAACCATGGGAACAACATCAAGCGACTATGGGGACCTAAGCTCTACACCATACTCTTTGGAACAATTGTTCTTCGAAATTGAGTTATAACATTGATTCAAGATTTGTTCTCTTTATTATTTATCGTGTCGGAACATGACACTACGATCCTAGTACTAGTGTTGGAAGTGGACACTCGATCCTAATAATACGTGCAGAAAGTGACACCCGCTCCCCTAATACTAGTGTCGGAACGTGACACCCCATCCCTAGTACTACGTGTCGGAACGTGACACCGATCCAACTAATTCATTAATTTTATTTCATCAAGTCTTCGTTATGCAAGGCGTCATCTAACAGAGAGGATTCAAGAATTAAAGATTCAACAGTATCTCATTCTACCACACAATAAAGAATATAGAGGACTTCACAATACCACCATACATATCAATGCTATTTAGAGTTAATATGAAGATAGCATAAACCATAACCTACCTCACCGAAGAATCGCGATCACCAGTTACTTTCTCAATGCCTTTTGTTCCTCTTCGCTTCTCCCTTTTGAGTTACGGTATCCCTCTCTTCCTGTTCTTTTTATTTTGCTATCCAAGTTCTTTTTTTTTACCCTAATAATCAATAATCAATATAAACGATGTAAAAAAGTTAACACCACTATTATATCAGATTATTCCTCTTGTAAAACCCAAGTAAATAACTTATCAAACTCACCCCAATATTTCATGAAGTTGTCAAAGCGTCCAAACACCCTAAAACCTTTTAGCAGAAACGACTAGCGAGGTTACACGAACTGTGACGGCACCGTCGTGTATATGACCGGTCAGTCCTGCAGGTCCGTCACAAGATTTCATAGAATTAACTTCAGGGAGGTTTTGGACGGTACATCATATCTACGACGGCCGTGCAGCGCTCCGCGCGGAGTTCAGAGGAGTCGTTCCCAATACTAGATTCAGAGTTGAAGTGTTTTGGCACGAGAAGCCGAATGACCGGTGGTACTAGTGATGGTTTTGTCCTACGTGTTCGTCGAGGGAATGAGGGAGAGCACACAGGAAAATTACAATGTGTGTGGTATCTGCGTTCATATCAGCGACTCTAGTTTGCAGAGGTTAGAACTAGAGCAAACAACTGTTCAACACCAACACCGGCAAGAAAGGTGCGTCGAGCCAACCATTGGGACTGTAGCTCGAGGGGAGCAGTGGCAAGAGGCCGTGGTTAGAGGTAGCAGGAGAATGCCCTAATAGAGTAGAATGACAAACATCTGTACAGCTAGTAATATGGACAGTGACTCCTCCTACCGGACTGATGAGGTAGTGAGAGGGGGTGAAGAAGGGGAAAATGGTAGGTTCAGATGAGGAATTACCACCCCCAGCTACTCCAAAGAGATTAATCAGGTTTCTTACTATCTTCGCGGTATCTGAGCAGGGCCAGACACCTCCAGTGTTTTATGCAACAGCGCCTCAGTTCAGGGAGTACAAAACATGCAGCTGCGTGGCTCCCGCATGGATGCCTCATTGGAAGTAGGCAGTTTCCTCGGATTGACTAAGGTTCTATAAGGAAATGATCAACATGAATGTACAATAAATTCGTAAAGTGGAAACATCCAGTCTTCCAAGGGTGCTGAATATGAAAAGATGCCTATGATTTCTAGTGGATTGTCTATGAGCTGCTACATAAGTGGACATAGTAGAACGCGTGGAGTTGAGGTTGTGACCCTATCAGTTTCAGGGGATGCCAAAAAGGTGGTGGGCGGTCGTATGTTGAGTGTCAACCCGACAGGCACCATCTATTAATTGTTGCATTATTCTTCTAGCTATTTATGGAAAAGTATATACCCCGAGACTTTAGGGATAAGAGGAGAACATGGTTCTGAGCATAGAGCAAGGCAGGATGTCTGTTGCTGTTATGAGGCTAAATTCCGCATATCCAGGTATGCCACACCAACTTTGCTTCAGTCCACAAGATCGAATTGCCATTTGCTGAAAGGATAGAGGTCCTTTACAGATCCCAGCCCTACAGGTAGCTGCTTGCTGCACAAATCCTATCAGGAAGTGGTTGATTCTTGGATAGAGGTGGAGGGGGGTGAAGCATACCACTTGCACCATTGCATCGACATATAAGAAGTTCCGTAAGGGAGGGTGTTTAGTAGTTCTTACTCCAGAGGGCAGAGTTAAAGAGGTACCCAAACCGCCCTATTCAGTCTTCCCTGCCAGCTGTTGCTGGGGGGTCCATCGCAGACCAGTCAGCCTTTTTTGAGTTTGGCGGTTAATCACTAGACTTGTCATTTTCACAAAGAACCTGCTGCTGACTCCAGGAATTGGTAGGATGTGGAAGAGAATGGACATATAGGAAGTGTGTTTTTTTCCAAAAACAGAGTTACAGACCCCCAATGTTAGAGGTAGAGGTGGTCCTGGGAGGAGGCCGCAATCGGAGGACATGGTGGACAGGTAATGGGTCGCACCAAATCAAACCGGGGTGGCGGGCAAGTTGGAACTATGCCAGCGGCAACATGGTAGGCAACGGGCAAACAGGATATAGGGCCAATTTTATGCTTTACGCGGGAGGTCTGAAGCAGAGACATCTGATGCTGTTATCACAGGTAATCTTTTTGTGTTGATTGCATGATCTTGTATTTAATTTTGATCTGGATCCACATTTTCATATGTCTCTTCCTCATCTTGCCTACTGGTCTTGATTTATATGGTGATTGTTGAATGCTATTTCATGTATCTATCATATGGGTGAGTATGTGATAGTTGAGAAGGTGTCAATAGGTCTTGTCTTGTGACTTTGGGGGGAAACAAATACTCATGTAGATTTGATTATTTAGAGATGTTGATTGATGTAATCTTGGATGGAAACCTGGCTTTCTCCAAATTTTGCAATCTTAGATTGTAGCTAAACTGTGACATTGGACAGCCTTGGAAAGATCCGCTAGTGTGGAAGGGTGACGTATTTAACTCCAGTTCATTAATATCTCTTTATTTCGTGCTAGGAGAATGTCGTAGGTTGTTTAGCTTTCGGCACATATCAGGGATGATACTTCCCAAGTAACCTTCAATTGAGTCTGGTTGATAGTCCGTGAGGTCTGGATGTGTTTCCTGCAGGAATTGTGTTATGCCACCGGATAGGGATATTGCATTCTGTATTGACTGGAGCCGGGTACTTCTCCCCATTCCATACCCCATTATAGAATGGCTCGAGCCTGAGTTAAAGGAGTTAAGAAGGGGAGGGGGGGACCCCAATTAAAGAGTAGTAGGTAAAGGTTTTATAGAACAAAGTGCATCCACTGGTGTGTCCTATTTTATTGTGAAAAGAATGGGAGTTTTCGGATGTGCATAGACTAAGGAAGCTGAACAAGGTAACTATTAAAAACAAGTATCCTATTCCTCGCATTGATGATTTGTTCGATCAGTTACAAGGTGCTTGTGTCTTCTCTAAAATTGATCTGAGATCCGGTTATCATCAATTGAAAATATGGTTAGCATATATGTGAAAAACTACTTTTCGAACCAGGTATGGGCATTATGAATTCTTAGTAATGTCTTTTGGGCTTACGAATTCCCCTGCTGCTTTCATGAGCTAGATGAACGGAATTTTTAAGCCATATCTGGATCTATTTTTTATTTTATTTATTGATAATATACTGATATACTCAAAGAGCAGGAAAGAACATGAGGAGCATTTGAGAATCGTATTGAATTTGTTGAGGGAGAAAAGGCTTTATGCCAAATTCGCAAGTGTGAGTTTTGGCTAGATTCCAATGTCTTCTGGGAACGTGGTTTCTAAGGTCCTTTTCTGATTGAGTGATGGTGGATCCTTCTAAAGATTGAAGTAGTGAATAGTTGGGTCGACCTACTAATGTTAAGAGGTAAGAGCTTTGTTGGTTTAGCGGTTACTACCGTCAGATTTGTCAAGGGATTTTTCTTCTATGCTTCGCACCGACAATTTGGGGACTAAGAAGAATGTTCCATTTGTATGGTCGGATGATGTGAAGAAAGTTTCAGAGAACAAGACGTCTTTAGACTATTGCACACAATCGTACTTGCCAGTGAAGGTAAGAATTTTTTGTTTATTGTGATGCATCTATTCTGGTTTGGGGTGTCGTGCTAATGAGGAGAGAAATGTTAATGCTTCTGCTTCGAGACAATTAAACGTGATGAACGTAACTATCCGACCCATGATTGGAGTTTGGCTGCAGTTGTATTTGCATTAATCAATGGATACACATCTATATAGGGTCAAGTGTGAAGTTTACCAGATATCATAGTTTACAATATGTCTTACTCAAGAAGATTGAATTTGAGGCAGAGGAGGTGGAGGAACTATGGAAGGACTATGAGATTATTATTTTGTATCCACCCACTAAAGGCTAATGTTGTGGCAGATGCTATCCGTAGAAACGCAGGGAGTATGGGTAGTTAGGCCCACTTACGGGTTTCGACACCCATTGGACTAGAGAGGTTCAGACTTTGGCTAAACTGAAATTATGAGGTTGGAAAGTACTCTTGAGAAAGGAGGACTTTGGCCTGTGTGGAGGCAAGATCTTCTTTTTGACCATATTAAGGGAAAGCAATTTGCTATGAGAAGCTGAGTCGAATTCGAGATATTGTATAGCGAGGAAGTGGCTAAAGAGGCAACAATTGATGAGGAGGCGTTGTGAGCGTGAAGGAAAGGGGATGTGTTGCCCCGTGTTGATGATTGATTCACACTATTCTTACAGAGGCCCATAGTTTCAAGGTATTCTAACATCCTTGTGAAACCAAGGATGTATCGTGACCTAAAAAACAAACTTTTGATGCAGTAGAATGAAGTGTGACATGTAATTTTGTTGCCCACGCCGATTGTCAGCAGTAAGTATGAAAACACTAGAGTCCCGGAGGGACAATTCAGAAATGCCCATTCCTGAATGGAAGTGGGCAAGAATTGCAATGGATTTTGGTGGTGGGTCTTCCACAGACATGGGTAGTTTGATTCTATTTGGGTAATGTTGCACGGTAAATAAGTTCGCACTTCATTCCCAGCAAGATTATTACTTATAATGCAGAGAAGTAGTCAAACTCTATATCTCAGAAAAAGTGTTCATTGCATGGGTTCACGTTCCACACATCAGATAGAGGTACGCAGTTTATTTTAAGTTTTGGAGAACATTAAATGCGGAATAAGTACTACGATGAATTAGTATTTCATTTAAACCTCAGGCTGATGGTCAGTCTGAGCGACGATTCAGGGTTTTGGAGTATATGTTCGTGCATGTGTGATAGAATTTGGTGGTCATTGGGATAAATTTCCGACCCCTAGAAGAGTTTCATACAATAATAGCTATCACTCAGTATGAATATGGCCACATGAGCGCACTCTATGGAGGAGATGTAGATCTCCCATTGATTGTTTTGATTGCATTGAGGTGAGAAAAAACAAAAAAAAACTTGGGGTACCGATCTTTTGGGAATCGTTAGATAAAGAAAATTCATCCAGGAGAAGCTTATAGCGCTCAAGCAGCAGAAAGAATATGAAGATCAGAAATGTTAGGGACTTTGAATTTGGGAGGCGTGCGAGTCTTGCGAAGGTTTCACCAATTGAAGGGGTGAGCGGTTTCGTAAGCGAGTAGCTAGTCCTCGGGTATATTGGTCCATTTGAAGTTCTGTAGCGCGTGGTGGAGGTGGCGTATGAATTTGCATTGCCTCATGGACTCTCAGGAGTGCCAAGGTGTTCATGTGTTTATGCTAAAATATATACCACGGGGCGGAAACTTACATTATTCGTTGGGATTCAGTCCTTCTTGATGAGAATTTGTCTTATGGGAGGAAGCCTGTGCTATCTTGATAGAGAGGTCGCAAGTTGAAATCAAAGGAGAGTGCATCATCAAGTTTAAGGGAAGGGCGGCAGTTGAAGAGTCCACTTGGGAGAGTGAGGTGATATGCAAAGAAAGATATCCACATCTGTTGCCAGTTTAGGTACTCTTCTCGCCTTAATTTTCTTCATGTGATCGTTCGAGGCGAACGAGGAGTAAATTGGATCTATTGTACACCTGCCGAAGAGCTTTGAGCAGTAGAATTATGTTGTTAACACATACTGGTCGACAGAACCACACGACGGACAGCTATGTCATGACGGCCCGTGATGGACTCCATCGTTCCCATACTTGTGCACTTCATTCTACTGGTCTCTTCATACCCTTGAGGAAAGTATGACGAACTGTCATCGCAACGACGGTCCGTCGCGGTCTGACGTTCCAAAAAAATGCCAACTATTGGAATCTGGGTACTGGGATTGACTCTCTAAGCTTCCGATGGACCGCAGTACGGAACGTCGTAGTTTGACAGACCGTCCAAGCTGCGAACCCCAGCTTTGTCAAGCTCCCGCTAAATTTTTAAATGTGGCGTTTGGAATTATTCATAATTACAATTATGAAGTAGTGGGGTAATTTTATTTAATTTACTTAGTTGGGGGTTCAAAGGGATAATTTAAAATAATAGTCGGTTACTTTTATCAATTTTTATAATTGATTATATGATAATTAGGGTAAAAAGAATATTAGAGAAAAATAAAAGAAAAAGAGGAGAAGAGCGTGAACGAAGAAGAACGCAAGCGACTAGGGACTTTAGACTGAAAGGTTCATAGGCAGTCAGGAGCAAAGGATGGAGAGGTAGCTGCTTGATTTCAGTTCGTCGGTTGACGTAGGTTATGGTTATATCTATTTGATAGAAACTCGAAATAGCGTTGATAGTATTGAGTTGAACTATTTGTAAAGTCTCCTATTACTTGATTGTGTGGTTGTAGATTTTGCGTAGTGCGTTGTGGTAGCCCTAAAATTATGAGATGTTGAAGTTCTAATCTTGACCTCTCTAATGTAAAATGGACGCCTTGAACATAGAAGATGGATGAAATAAATAATAAGATAATTTGGTCGGAGTGTCACGTTCCGACACGGATGATATTGGAATTCGGAGTGTCACGCTTCCGAAACGATTATTGGGATAGAGTGTCCACGTTCCGAAATGAATAATTGATTTATAAAGACTCCTCAAGTAATGAACTCAAGTTTATCAGATATTATTCATTTTTTTCATGGTTTTTTTTTTAAAAAAAAATGACTTATGGGTATCACATTATCCACCACAAAAATCCATGTTCTTCCTTGAACATAAGATTGAAAGAAAAGAAGTAACCTGGAGCTTCAAAAATGGTGGATAGTTAGCACGCAGGTCAGACTCTGTAACCAAGTGCATCCCCGCTGATCGGCTGTTCATGAAACTTTCATGAAGCAATCTTTCCTTGCTCCTAAGACTTCGAACCTGCTATCACAAAATAGCATAGGCTCCTCCTCAAGGTTAAGTATGGGGACCAACTCCACAAAATCAGTGAAAGAACATGAGATTCAACCGGAATATACTTCGGAGCATAGAGACATGGGAAAACAAGATGAACTGCTGACAAATAGGTGGCAACGCTAACTTATAAGCCACTTCTCCAATCGGCTCAAAATCTCAAAAGGTCCAATGAACCTAGGGTTGGGACTAAGATTGCCCTTATTACCTAAACCTCATACACACCATCACGGGTGAGACTAGGAGCCAAAACATTGATCACCTGCCATAAACACCGAATCCTCTAACTCTACGGTTACATAACCTTCGATCGACTCTGAGCGGGGGGGGGGGGGGGGGGGGGGGGGGGGGGGGGGTGAGGGGGGGGTGGGGGGGGAGGTGGGGGGGGGGGGGGGGGGGGGGGGGGGGGATGTCAATAATCTCTACTGCATCATGGACTTGCTCCATGCATCATCTAAGCAAGTCTGTATCCCAAAGAGTCCATCTCCGCCGATCAAACCACCAATGGGACCTACACCGTCTTCCATATAATCCTCAAATGGGGCCATATTGATACTAGAAGTGATAACTGTATTATGGGCACAACCCACTAAGGGTAAATGTCGATCCCATCTAGCTACCTAAATCGCATCACACACACGCCGAAGCTATATCTCACAATCAATGAATGGTCCGCTCAGATTGACCATCTGTGTGAGGGTGAAAATGACGTAGTTATATCTAACTGAGTACCACAGAAGGTGTATTGCCTTCAAGAAATGAGAAGTAAATAGTGAACCATAGATTGATAGATAGAAAATAGGAAACTCCAGTAGTCGCACAATTTGCTTGATATATAGTCGGCTAACTTTTCTGGTGTATACTTAACCCGGAACGGGATGAATATTGGGCAGGACTTGGTCAGCCTATAAACAACAACCCCCCCCCCCCCCCCCCCCAAATAGAGTTCATAACCATCCACTGTGGTAGGCAACCCATGAACCAAAGTCCATTAGTAATCCGCTCCACTTCCAAGTAGGAATAGGCATCGATACACCCGGGTCGCTGGTGCTCACACTTGACATGCTGGGCAAGTAAAACACACTCGAAAACAAAGTCTGACAATATCTCTCTTCATCCACACCACAGTAATGCTGAATCAAGATATGCTACATATTCGCGCTCCCGGATGGATGAATGACGAGAACAATGGCCTCCTCAAGAATCAATCTAATCCCAAATCGCCCGTACCTGGGCACCACCAATCTGCCTCGATCCGCAAGAAACTATAAGAATCAAGGACAGCTCATTAGCTTCTCCTCTTAATACTTGTTGGAATGAGACATAATTTTCCATCATAAAACTGGTGTGCCGGATTTGATCGACTAAAGAAGGACGAGCCTCAATAAAAGGACAATCAATACCTCCCCTTTTCTGAACTCTGGCAAGCGGACAAGACTGTTAGCTAATATATGCATATCTTAGGCCAATGGTCTCTCCTCAATATAAGACGCTGGCAAGCTCTCATGGTAGGAGTCTTCCTACTCAGAGCATCGGCCACAACATTGGCCTTTCCTGGATGATACAAAATGGTCGCATCATTCCTCAGCAAATCAAGCCCCCTCGTTACCTCAAGTTCAAATCCCTCTGGCTAAAGATCTCTGAAGACTAGATGTCAGTGACGATTCCACAATGCACCCATACAAATAATGACGCCATCACTTAAGTACCAACTACCCGAGCCGCCAATCTAGTCATGAGTAGGGTAGTTTTCACAGGACATCAATTTCCTAGAAGCATAAGCCAATCACTTTCCCTTCTGCTTATACCCCACCCTAACCAACTCTGAAGAATAACAATACACATAAAGTCTACCTTCCTCCGGTTGATTCAACACAAAGGGCAGAAGTCAAAACAAAGTCTGAGCTTTTGAAAAGCTATGTCACACTATCAGACCATGAAACGCAAAATCCTGTCGACGTCAAATCAGTAGGGCAGCTGCAATGGTAGAGAAACTCTGAACAAATCATCGATTATATCTCCAATCCCACAAACTCCTAATATCAGTAGGTGAAGTAGGTCGCGGTCCAGCTCATGAACTCCTTAATCTGAAGCCGGGATCTACTCTACATACCCTCGTTGGACACCACATGTCCCAAGAATGTCACAGAAGTAAGCCAGAAGTTCACACTTTTAGAACCTTAGAATACAACTTCTATTCCCTCAACCTAGAATACATCCTCAAGTGTCGTACATGGTCCTCATTAGTCTTGGAGTCAACCAAGATGTCATCGATGAAACAATCACAAAAGAATTAAAGGTATGGTGCGAACCACCCCATCATCAACTCCATGAATGCTTGATAGGGAATAGTCAATCGAATGACATCACTAGAAAACTCACACGGGGCCATACCGGTACGAAAAGCTGTCTTAGGGATATATGAGGCCCTAATCTTCAATGATGCTACCCATACCTCAAATCAATTTTAGGAAGAACAATGATGCTCCCTGTAACTGATCAAATAAGTCATAAATACGCGGAAGAGGATACTTATTCTTCAATGTTACCTGTTCAAACTGTCTGTATGAAATAAAATATTATCATAGTCCAATCATTCTTCTTCACACATAAAAAGGGGCAACCAAGGTGAACACTGGGCTGAATAAACCTTACTCAATAAATCTGCAAATGATCCTCAATTCTTTAAACGCTGCTGGAGCCATACGGATGGAGGGATATAAATAGGCTTAGTGACGGCTCCAAATTTTAAAAAATAGCAAAATCATTATCCCTATCGGGAGGAACACTTGGGAAGAATCAGAAGGAAATACAATCTGGGAAACTCCTGGACAACGGGGGGGAAATGAGAGTCATGGGAGGTGGTTTCAACGCTAGTATCCCGAATGAAACCTAAGTAAGACAAAAAAACACCCCCTCTCCACCACATCTGAGCAGGATAAAAGAAGATGATATGCATAGGATAAGAACCACTAACAGTCTTACACTCAACCCGCGGAACACCAGAGCATTGCATACAAGTACAGTCTTAGCAATTACAATCAAAGACAGCATAATAAGTAGAAATCCAATCCATACCCAAGCTAACATCAAAGTCTACCAGGCCCCAGAATGATTAAGTCTACCCAAGTGTCATACCAGCCAAAGAAAATAAGACAGGGACGATACACTCGCATCACTACTAAGGCTTACCCACGGGTTAGAAACACAGAATACGTACAGTCATGTATCAAATCATAACAAATTACAGCAAATTACGTAGACACATAACAGAATGTAGAACCTGGCAAACAACACAGAAGCAGGTCGATGGCATATGGCGATAAATGTAATAACAGCATCAGAGGTCTCCGCCGTCAGGTCTCCCGGGAGAAAGCATAGCAGTGGCCTCTCGTCCACCTCATCTCGGTGGTACCTCTACCCCCATCTTCTGAGCTGCAAACACCAACTACTAGAAACTTCTATCACCTCTACATGACGAACTCTTCCCACGACCTCTACCTGTGGTTGCTAGTCGCCTAGTTTGGAGTGAAGAATTAGGTCGAGGGCCCACCCACAACATCTTTGAGAGTTAACGCCGCATTAGATGATCGGGATCTTCCACAAGTAAACAAAATCTCTGCTTGGGGAAACTGCGGTGAGGACCCTGAAAAACCCACTATATTCCTCGCCTGTAGGTCGCTGTTGTGAACGTACGAGCCCTGACTGGCTATAGGAACCATTAGATGACTGGCCACCATCAAATGGTCGAACTGATGCATGAATAGGAACCGCTGCTGAAAAGAAACACTCACTCTGTGTGATCCCCTACCTCCAGATGAGGACCATGAAAAAGGGCCTGATTACGGGCCATTTTCGGGTCCCCAAACTCCTCACTCCCCATTAATTCCGCTCTGCGGCGCCACAATGGATTGGAAAGATATCCCCCTCCCTAGATGCCAAAACAAATCTGACCTAATAGGAGTTCAACCCCTCACAAATTGAGGATCCTCTCTGTCTATTGGATTAATGGCCAACGCATGCCAAGACAATGGCAAGAACGAGCCTCATATTCTGTAACCGATAAACATCCTCTCTCACTCTCAAACCTCAAGGGGACTCTCCTCTCTTACGCTCCGAGGGATTTTTCTTAAAACGATCTTGGAATGCCAGCAAACTGCTCCAGTCACTGAGGCGATCAACTGGCACAAAAACCCCGAATAAGTACTCCAAGTCTCTCGCTGGTCACGAAGCTGGAGTGTAGCTATCAAAAACCCATGTGACTCAGCTATCCAACACCTCTAGTAGTCTCGACACAGATAGTTAGAAACTCATGAGCTCTCGCTCTTCCCCTTGAAAACTGAGGTGGGTATCTTCGAAATCTCTCATACATAAGTGATCCTTCCTCTATCAGACCAACCATCGATGAAACTTGAAACCCAACTGTTGGTGCAACATAATTGAACTGCGGCTCTACATGATAGTTGCCCCATCGAATCTGAATAATGGAGCGTGTGCTGCTCTTGGTTGAGCCCCCTCTCTAGTACGAGGGTCATGTGGTTGGTAGTCGCACCACCACCTGATCAAAAGCACTCTAGCACACTTAACACACTTAATAGTGTATATTGAGCAAGGGGTGATACAGGATCTGCGAGGATCTGCGTCCTCTTGCCATCATCGGAGGTTTGTAGAGACCCATCTGCACACCTCTCCTGGTGCTGTTAATCCACGTACCGTGACTCTGGCTACTGTCGTAATACTGGCACGATATCTAGCCGCGATCTACCCCTACCCCTAGCTGGGGCCTCAACAACTGCCTCGGGAAGTGCCTCCCCTCTACCACCAAAAACATTAGTTCTAGTCCTCGTCATCTGTCAAAAGAGTATACAACAACTCATTACTAACGAAGGTAACTACGCACGATGAGAAAGAATGAACAAAAGAAGTGTCCTAGTAATCTTTATATCCTCTCGAGATGAGTACATAGGTCTCCTACTGATCCTTGAGACTCTACGTTACCACTCGGCTTGTATAAAAGTGAGAGACCTATGAACTTGGGGCCAATACAATTTGTCACGATCAACCCAAAATGGGTTTGTGATGGGCCAATCGTCTTATCCACAAGACAAGTAAGCCTAAAACACAAATATCTAACAAAAGGGAAGTAAAGACCAATCCAACAAAAAACACATTCTATTATGAACCAAGTCATTTTAATCAAATCCCCAAAAAGCAGGTTGTCATGTGCAACAAGCCTCAATGTAAATAGAGAATTGAAATAAAATAGAAGTCTACATTAAGTTGTCTTTCAAAAAAACAAACGTCATAAACTGGAGAAGTAACAAAGTTGCATGGAGCTGGTGACATAGAAGTACTTCACATTCCTCCACAAGATGACTCGGAAACGAAGATAATGGAAGGTATCATTAAAAATACGGGCTCGTAACCTTACAAAAATTTGTAGAAGAAAGGGGTGAGTACCAAACCAACGTGGTTGGTACCCAAACAAAGGGAAAACCTCTTAAAACACAATTAAGTGAACCAAAAATAAGGGTACTCCTTTGCCTATTCTAAAACCTCCACGCTACAGCCCTAACATTTTACCCAAACACACCCACTCAAAAACCACACTCGACAGTGTTACACATTCTCAATAACAACTCAATATTAAACAGTCACACAAGCTTCACAGAGAAACAATTCACAAGATCAGCAAAACACATGTCAAGTTCATCAATTAAATAAAAAAGGTTGCAAATGCCAGAGAGGCAAGTCAAATTTATGATGCCTGTCTTTCTTAACGATAACACCAGCGTCTCTGGTTTGGGACCCATGGGGGAACATATCTGTCAGGCATCTGTCGCGGGAGAACGGACACGACCCTCGATAAATAAGATAAACTTCATGGCGCGCGATAGTCCCTCGAAATATAATATCCATCGCGCGCGAGCGATTCATCCTGAAAATAGTTTAGTACATCACCTCGTACCCAACCATTCTGGTGGTCTCAGATTAGACTAAAATGCAAAATTGACGTGCTCAAATGAAAAAGAGGAGATACCATTGATAACAACAGCACAATTTACAACAAGAAATACAAACACCAACAAATACACAACAAGTATCCAAATCATTCTCAACATCACACAAGCCAAATACACGTATTTCGTACGCTTAGCAAAAAGTTTAGAATTCCACTTGCCTTAGACAGCGAATAATAAAACTTGGACTTGAGACTTCCCTTTCCGTTGGAGCTATGAACAATGAATCTATTCAGTATAAGTCAAGTAATTAGATTCCGACAGCAACAACAATATGGTATATGGTTTAGCTTGCTGACAAGGCTTATCCAAAGTTATAATTAAGTGTTAAACATATAAATTCTTCTATTTCCAAAATTTCAAGTCTAGGGTTTAAAAGTTTCAAAACTCCTCCAAAATATTATAAATCTTAATAATTTTTGTTATTTAGTTACCTATCTTAATTTATCAAATCTTGAATTGTAATATGATAACTATATAAAGATTCCTATAATTTAAGCTAAGTTCCACCATCAGTAACCTCGACCACAAAAAAAAAACAAAGAAAAAAAAGAAGGAAAAAAATATATAAAACAAGGAAAACTACGCAGAATTCATCCTCAATTATATTTACATATCATTGTCCTGCAATTACCTAACTCATTATTACTTTCTTACTAAATTTTCTCAATTTAGCCGCAACAAAACATATTGAAAGTAAAAGAAAAACAAAATTGTTTTATACGGTTCAAATTTTCCTTTACAACTAATTTAGCTACAAGTTTTTTTCTCTTTTATTTTACCTCTAAAAAAATCACACGTCACATTAATGATTCCATAATCAAGTCGCCGCCAACAACATTATTAGTAAGTAATCAGTTTTACTTATAGAACTAGCAATGGCATCACCAATCAATAATCAAACTAGCAACAAATTAATACAATAATATGTTTTACCATCCAACCATTAATATACTATTCTTTTCCTATAACAACTATATATAAACAAAATAAATTGGAGATTTTACCTGAAGCACGAGTCACTTTCTTGTGGCGTCAAAATGTGCCCTCCGCCTCTTTAAAATTATGGAGTAAAAGTAAACCCGATTAACTTATTTTTATTGAAAGTGGGTAAGTGATATAGGGTATTAGATAAAAACCCTACTGACTTATTTTAATATGGGTCAAACAGTATAGAGTCTTAAATAAATTATCACTTTAGTCCATTAACTATTGGTTACGTTAATTATTTACAATTATTCATTAATTAATTAACCCTTACTAAACGAATATTTATCTATAAATACTCCTCAAGTAATTAAATCAAGTTTATCGGATATTTAATTTTTTTTTCATTGTTTTTTTTTTAAAAAAAATTACCTTCTGGGTCATCACACTTACCTCCTTCGGTGACGAACCAACACATCTAAACCCCAACATTATAATAGTCAACTATAATAATATAAATAAGGCTGAAGATAGATCAAAGATACTAAGCAAACTAATTTAAATAGTTTTAAAGGGTAAGACTATTATCCCAAATCTGATAGCATCGCACATCAAGGACATCAATCTCCAATACTAAGTCTAAGAATATTGATACACAAAATAAAGAATAAAATGGTATGTGACCGAAAGTATAGGACATCATGTCATGGACCGAGAGAATCCAAACACGAGGTTTGAATGGATAGCTCAACCTGTAACTTGGATATGCGGGAGGCTGGCTAGAGCTTAAGGAACTCAGAGGCATAGATACACCGCTGCATTTCATAAAAGGAAAAACAAAGAAGGAAAACAAGTAGGACTCAGAAGTGGGCGGAACAGTACTGAGTAGTAAGGATAATCGGTCACCAAACTAGTAAGTAATATACAAAGAATAATAGTATGAACCAACTATAGCACTTAAACATGGAAGCAACAAACAACAATGAAACAAGTGTCGATAACAATAGATTAAGAAGTATGTTAATCAAGCGATATCAAGAGTTTCAACATCAGGAATCATGTCTCCAAAACCCAACACCATGTTGGGAGTTGTGAGTTCTTTGAGATTGAATTCTTCCATTAATTCACATAATTGTTCATTTAATATTATCGGTCGGAACGTTGGACACTCCGATCCAAAAAATACCGTGTCGGAACGTTGACACTCCGATCCAAGGATACCGTGTCGGAATGTGGCACTCCGACAAGAATTACCGTTTGTCGGAACGTGATTACTACGATCCAAAAATACGGTCGGAATGTGACACTCAGATCCAAGAATACCATGTCGGATCGTGACACTTGATCCAATTATACATTAATTTATCCTTTATTATCACCACTTTCAATTCATGTATATTATTTTCATCAAGCTTCTTTATTAAAGGGGCATCAATTCGATAGATGGGATTAGGGACGAATAGAAATCTACGGTCTCAAGATTTCAGACCAATCACAAAAACCACACAACCAAATCACACAATCACACAGTCAATACATATAGAACTCACAAATGTCATCAAGGCATATCAATCACTATTAAGAGTTAGGTAGAATAGCTGTAAACAAATAACCTACTCCACCGAAGAATTGAGTCAAGTCAATACTCGCCAATGATTCCTTCCTATTGCCTCCAACGTCCAAATCTATCAAGTATATATAGCACAATTTCTAAAGGTTAACGAGTTATAAAACACTCAGATTATTCGATGGGTAGCCATAGACCCAAAAAAACTAACCTAATTATAAACACAAATTCTTTAAAAGTTCAAAAAAGGGTAGCGTTTCTTAGTTTCTCAGATATTAGCATAAACTTTAGTGGGGAATTTAAATAATAGATACACCTAATATTTAACTACCCAACTCATATTTTAAAAACTTGACTAATAAACAAGAAAACTATGGAAAGAATTGGAATTTAAAGTTAAACGTCTATGTCCGAGTAAACAACTACAAGGGAAAATTCAAAAACAACATTTAATAATTTATAACACCATATGCAACAAAATTCCCATTTTAATCATAGAAATATCAAAAGTTATTACCCCACCTTACTATATTAGTGTTATATATTTGGCCTCAATTTATAATCAATAATTACATGAAGTTAACTTAAAACCTTCCTACTGTTAATGTTTGTTATTCTCAATGAGAACCAATTAGGCCATCATTACATTCAAGTTCACATAAAATGCCTTTGCCATTCAATATAACAACTTGAATGGAAAAGACATGATAATAATAACATCGAAATTTATTTTAAAATAGTAAAACATATGAATGAACCAATTGTAATCCCCCCCCCCCATCCAGGAACTAATTAAATTTTCTATATAGTAAATTTTAATGCAATTCATCCACCAAATTAAGCAAATTCTACCTCAAACCTTACAGTAAGACATATATTAAAAGGTAGCCCGATCCTCGTTCACAACAACATAGTCTATTAATATATATAATATATAAATATAGATATAAATATATTATATAATATATATATATATATAGTATTATATATATATATGCCACCCTTTCCTTCCAATCAGAAAAAACAATAGTAATAATGATATCACAAGCAAGTTTCGTAACAATCCAATACGACCCATAATTTTTCTAGCGTTATTGAATATTACCTCTTTTCCAATTAAAATATGATACTAACAAATAAAACACAGTCATGCAAATACATTCAAAATCAAACTCAACTTTTATTAAGCTGATGGAAACAACAGACTGTGACTGCTGCTGCAGATATGGTTTCTCTTGGCTAAACCCATAGTCCCCTTCTACAGAATATTTTCCTCCTAAATATTATATTAACTATTTATAAGAGTGGTGAGAGTGACCCAATAGAATTATAAATGATGTCTTAAGCCATTTAACTAAATAAATTAGTAAGAATACCCCACTAATTTCCTAATTAAATTATGAATAATCAAAAACACCCACTTAATATATCAGAAAGTATTTCTAACTTGAAATTTCTAGTGCCCAAACCATTACACGGGTTGTAAACAATAGAACCAATTTAACCTATATCGTCGTCCTTTTAAACAATCAAAAAGAAAAGGTGAGGGCGAGAAAGAGTACCTGAATCTGTTAAAAAGATGTGGTATCTTTTGAGGGCATATTTAAACCTCACGCTCAAGTGGACTCTTCAACTGACCGATTCTTCCACTGAACCAGGAAGATGTAATTACTTTTGATTCTAACACTTGCGACCTCCCTATCTGAATAGCAAAAGGCCCTTCTCATAATACAGATTCTCATCAAGAAGACTGAATGCCAACGAAACAAGTAGTTTTACATCACCATGGTATTTTTAGCATAGACACATGAAATACCGTGTGCACTCCTGACAGTCCTTGAGCAAGGTAATGCATAGGTGGGTCCCTCCCCCACGCGCTTAAGTACTTCAAATGGTCAAATTACCTCGGACTTAGCTTACTCTCATTACCAAAACCGCACAACCCTTTCATGGGTGACACCTCAGCAAGGACCTTGTTACGGCCCTCCATATAAATCAAATCTCTAAACATTTCGATCGGCATATTCCTTATGCCTGCTTTGAGTGCTCGAAGATTATCTGGATGAATTTACCTATCTAATGATTCCTCAAGAGATCGCGTACCCCAAAAGGTCTTAGCCTCAAAGCATACAAACACCCAATGGGGCCCCCCCCCCCCCGGGCCACATCTCCTCCCATAACAGTGACAAATGGTTGCCCATATCAATACTTAAGTGTAGCTATGTTGTAGGAAAACTTGCTCAAGGGTAAGAATTTATTCCCATAAGACCACAAAATGTATATACACACGCACGACGCATACTCAAGCATCTTGAATTCGCTCAGACTGCCCATCGGTTTTAGGGTGAAAGACAAGTACTAAGATCCAATCTAGTAGCTAATTCAACAGTAGGGTCCTCTCCAAAACTTAGAAGTAATGTGGCGTACCTCTAATCTGATTGATGGAAAGTGGAACTCCATGCAATCGACCAATTTCCGAAGATATAGGTGTTGGGCAACTTCTCTGCAGTTATAAGTCATCCTTGACCGGAATGAAGTGAACAGAATTAGTCAACGTATCAAACAATTTTTTTTGTTTAAAACCCAATGTGAATCATACGTATCCAATTCTTGTAAAAGGGGACCAACTACGAAATCCAGTGCAATTCTCGTCCATTTCATTTCAGGATGGGCATTATTTGATGGGTCCCTTGAGGACTCGAGTGTTCATTTACTTTACATGCGCAATCGGGCATTGGGCATACAAAATCAACCAGTCACGCTTCATTCTTACTCCACCAAAATGGTGCTTTAGATACGAAAATCTTGGTTGCCACCAGGATGTATAGAATACCTTGACACTATGAGCCTCTATAAGGAATAGCTTGAATCAAATAATCCACACGGGGAAACACATTACCGTTTAACTTAAGTCCTCAAGACGCCTCTTCATCAAGTACTGCCTCTTTAGCCTCTCCTCGCAAAGATCATACCGAATTCGGCGCAAATGTCATCCAGCAAACTGATTTCCCTTAATCTTGTCAAAAAGAAGACTTGCCTCCACACAGGCCAAAAATCTTCCTTTGTTAGACTGGTTCCAGCCTCATAAAGTCATTAGTCAAAAGTCTGAAACCTCTCAGCCACATGGGCGTCTAGAAACTGGTAAGTGGGCTAAAATACCCATGACCCGGATTTTCTACTTAAAGCATCTCCACAACATTACGCTTTTACTGGGTGATAAAAAATAGTAATATCATGTCCTTTCAATAGTTCAATCAATAGGAGTAGATTAACCCAACTGTATTTAATACCTTGTATAATTATATCTCACCTTACATCATTCTTATGTCTTGCATCCTAACTGCGCAATCTAAAATTTCGATACCTCCAGTATTGTAACTCAAACAAAACTCATAGTATATTTTTTTTTAAAAGTCGATCAGTAAACTCCTAGTAAGTCCGATCGAATAGTTCACATCTCAATTAGACTACAACTCATAGGCAAAAATTAAAACAACCATAACTACACCCATGGATTTATACGATTGTTTCTTCTTTCACTCTTTCAAATTCTTTTCGTGGTGCTATTCAATATCCGCTCCTCAATATATTTAACTCGGTTATCTAGCTGGCTTACCGATCTATGTTTTCTAATAATAATGAAATTTTTACTTCCACTCTAAATCAAAACTCTGAGGGTAAAGACCTTCCTTAGATACTTTTACCAATCAAAGTAACAACTTGAGGTCCAAGCATGCACAAATTATTTCACGTGCTCAATAACGATGCAATCAATCGTTTCTCATCTTACTAATTCATACCTTGACAAATATACCACAAGAAATTCAGACTCTATACAAAACAATATTAATTTGAAATGATAGTCCAATTGTGGAACCATGCCCTTTTAATTATCTACATTTGCCCTGATACTTGAAGATTTTTAAGAAATAACATTATCTAAGCTTATCATTGATTGCCTCTCCACCAACCATAACAGATGTTCACTAAAAATCCAACCCTACGTCATTTCTAAATTCAACAGTAAAACAGAAACTATAATGCTCCACTCAAGTTGAAGTATACGGTAGAAACTCTCTTAAGTGCTATTCAATAGTTTTTAAGCAAGCTGATTAACCTGTTATGCTATTACCCTAACCAAACAAAACGATGAAAATGTCACACAAGTTTTTAAGCCAATTCTCATCCATTCGAAGATAAATGTTAGTCGTATAATCAGAGAAATAACGCTCTCACTTATTTTCTCTGAAGGCAACCATCCCACAGTTTTATATATTTTAGTTAGGATTCCAGCTCCTTTAAATTAGAGTAGAGTGTGCCTAAAATCTCCTAAAATATCATCCACCACCGGTACTGACTACTAAATATTCAAAATATTAACATCTTACTTACTCGCAAGTTTTATCACCAACAAAATTTATTTGAAAATAATTTGTATTCTATAATTGATCTCTGTCACCTCACACTATCCTATCACCATCATGTATTTGTAAGCCCTTTCATCACAACAAAGTCATTTTTTTTCCTAGGACATGACACCTTAAACTCAGAATAGTATCAAAAGAACGGAATATAACACAATTGATATTCACTTTGCTTAATAAAATCTTCATTTTTACTCATCCAAAGTATTACACACTAGGATTTCTTTTCCATAGAAGTCTGTCAGATAGGATCAATCTACCGTTTTGAAGCATAAATCAAACCACCATACTCACTCCAAAACATTCAAGATTACATGGCACAGTTAAGTTGTTTTATATTTGTACCAAAGATCCACACTATTTTTTCTTTAAAATAAGCCTCCAAACCACTAAAATGTTTTTTCTTCAATATGCTCAATATAAGTCGTTGTAGTAATAAAACTAGTGGTTTCTACAAATGTGAATGCAACACGAAATCTTATGTATCTGACAATGTCGGACTAACACTTGTAACTCCTTTATAAGTAGTATTCATACTGACAATCGAAGTACCTGTTTCCACAAACCCTAGTACTGCAAACCGTTGAAAGTCCATTAGATACTTACAGAAACACATCATACCTTTCCCATAATTATCGATCCCAAATAGACCCAATATTTATAACATTGAAGATTGCAAAAAATTACGAATATGTTCTCTCTTAGACCAAAACATTATTGTTTTACTTCTTAGAGCAATTCAATACAAAAGAACCACACTTCCTAACTCTAACCAAGTAAGCTCGATCCTTCTAGAATATTACCTCACTCTATGAAGTCATGTGTAGCTGTCTTTAGTAACCGACACTCGACATGAGACTACCACCACATTTTGCGATCGAGAAAAATAATTATTTCTAAGAGAACATTTTTTTTTTCTTTCTGTTGTTGCTATTTTCACTTCAAATACTTAATAGTACCCATATTTGGACTAGAGTGAAGAAGTTCAAATACCAATTGTATCACCGAATACCAATTGATCAAGTAGTAGCCGAAAGAGAAAAGAGAAAATGCCTTTCCTATAAATCCTATCGTTCTCCAAGAAAAAAGTAAAGCGTCCCCCTTCCGTTCTGCACGACTCTACTAGAATGTCCTTGTGTGATGAGATCAACGACCTACGCTTGCTACAAAGTTGTCACGAACCCAAAATGGGTGGTAGTGCATCGCAACACCATACTTACCTCCTTAGGTGGGTTCGCGAACCAACACATCTAAACCCCAACATATACAATAGTTTCAACTAATAAATAAGAATAAGAATGGCGGAAGACTCCAAAAGATACTAAGAACCAATTTTTAAATAAGTTTCGTTACGACTTGTCTAGTCGTTGTTGAGCAACAGCTTTTATTTCTGGAAAAACAAAAACTGGCAGAGAAGAGTTTGGTGAGGAGGCCCAGACGGACCGTCAGGCACGACGGACTCGGGTATGTGTCTTTTCAAAACAATTAGAAAATCTGGATTGGGGTACTGAAAATCGACTCTCTGAACGTCGTGACGGCGTGGCAGGACGGACCGTCGCAGGCGGACTGCCCGTCACAGGCCATACCACTTAAAAAAACTGTCACTTTGTGTGGCGCCACGAAGACAGCAGACGGCCCGTCGCAGGCGCGAAGGCCCGTCACGAGTATAAGCAAATGCCCAGGCGTGGTCGGATTTTGTTACACTGTTAAGGACGTTTTTGACTATTCCTGATTTATTAAGTTAGAGGTATTGGTAATAAGCTAATACTGGGGGTTAAAAGCAGGGTTAACCTTAAGTAATTTGTAGTGGGTTAGTATTGCCATCTTTTATTCTTCATTTATATATTATTAGGGTTTTAAAAGATATAAAGAAAGAGGGTTGAATAAAGAAAAATAGGAAAAGAACAGAAAGAGAGAGGGAGAGATCGATCAGAGAGAGGGACGAATGAGGATAGCAAGGGATTTGAGAAGATAGGCTGTTGATTCAATCTCGGTGGAGGTAGGTTATGGTTTTATGTTACGATATTCGTACGGAAATCTTAATAGTGAATTATTAGTGCTGATAGAATGTAAACCCTGTGAATGTGCTTAAGGTTGTATGCTTGCATGATTATGATTTAAAAATTGTGATGAATCTTAAACAAAGCATGAATGAAAGTATTGAATCCCAAAGCTTTGGAAAAAGAACCCTAATCATTTGATATATTATTATAATGAGAATGGATGGATGACTTAGTATGAAAGGAAGGCTTGATAAAATGATATAATGAGAATGATGATGCCTAGTATGAAAGAAGGCTTGATTAAAAACTTATTATAATGAGATGATAATGCCTTAGTGTGAAAGAAGGCTGATGAATTAGGGGATCGTGCGGGGTGCCACGTCCGGTACAAGGATTAGAATGAATATAGGATCGGGTTTGCCACGTTCGTTTGTTTGATATCCAGGATTAGAATAATGAGGATCAGAGTGTCACGTTCCGACACCAGGATAGAATGAATATGAGGATCGGGTGCCACGTTCTGGTTACCAGGAAGAATATGAGGATCGGCACCCCACCCCAGAGATAGTGTCACGTTCGAAACAAGGATAGGAAAGAATATGAGGATCGGTGGCCCCGTTCCGTACAGGAATAGAATATGAGGATCAGAGTGTCAAGTTCCGACACCGGTAGAATGAATATGAGGAAGTCCTGGTGCCACGTTCGGTACAGGAGATGAATATGGAGGATCAGGGGTAACAGTGTAACCGTTAAGACACCGGATAGAATCATGGAATAGTGGGAGCGGGCGATGAAACCGTTCCGGGTACCAGGAACGAATAGCAGGACGGAGGTGTAATGTTCCGGAAACAGGGATAGAATAGGGATCGGGTGCCACGGTAACGCTCAGTTCGGCGGGTTCCGTCCGCGTAACGGTTACCAGGCTTAGAATATAGCGATCAGGAGTGTCACGTAACGCCACAAGAGGAAGAAAAGAAGAAAAGATAATGAATCTTTTGGGAGACGATAATGAAT
>JAKWJA010001693.1:0-20577 GCA_027704765.1 Solanum habrochaites | reverse complement strand
TTTTCCTTTTGTTTTTTTTTTTTTTTTTTTTTGCCCCCCCCCCTAGAGGTACATTGGTCCCTTTGAAGTACTTAAGAGAGTAGGGGAGTGGCTTATGAGTTAGCCGTGCCTACAGGTTGTCCGGTACATCCGGTGTTTCAGGTGCGATGGTTGAAAAAGATACAATCTGGGGATGGAAATACATGAATCCGTGGGATTTAAGTTTTGCTTGATGAGAATGTGTCGTATGAGGAGGCACCTGTCTGCTAGTTAGATAGAGAAGTTCGCAAAGAGCTTGAGGTAAGAGAGATTGCATCCATCAGGTGCAATGGAAGATCGACCGGTTGAAGAAGCCTTTTGAAGAATTTTTTGACGAAGCCAATTGGGAGAAGGAGGCAAATATGCGGGGAGAAAAGATACCCACAGCTGTTACGGATTCAGGTCTCTTTACGCAACTTGTTTTCCTTTTGTGATCGTTCGGGGACGAACGTGGGTTCAAATTGGTATCTATTTGTAACGACCTGTTTATCGTTGAGCAACAGATTTTATTCTGGAAAAAAACTGGCAGAGGTGACGGATGGCCCACGACGGGACAGTCAAGGGCACGACGGGACCGTCGTGGAGGGTTGTCGTTTCAAACACTTAGAAAATCTAAACTGGGTACTGAAAATCGACTCTCTGAACGTCAGTCTGACGGAATGGCAGGAAGGACCCGTCGCAAGGCTCGGACGGCCGTAACAGGACCATCCACTTAAAAAAAGTTGTATGATGGATGCGACGGACTGCAGGACGGACCGTCGCAGCGCGAAGGCCCGTCACGGGCCATGCAATCCCAGTTGTGGAGGTCGGATTCTTTACACGTTTTTAAGGGACGTTTTTGACTAGTCCTGCTTTAATTATAAAGTTAGAGGCATTAATGTTAATAAGTCTAATTACTTGGGGGTTTATTAAAATTTAAAAGAGGTACCTTAAGTTAATTAGTGGGTTATAGTTCCATCTTTCATTTCTTATTACATAATAATTAGGGTAAAAGAAAGAGGTTGAATAAGAAAAATAGGAAAAAGAAACAAGACAAGAAGAAAAAGAGAGGGCGAACGAGTAGAGAGAGAGAGGAAGAAGAGGCAACGAGAAATTGAGGATTGCTGCTGATCACGAGTCTTCGGTGGAGAGGTAGTTATGGTGTCTTTTACATATTTGTAGTAAACTCTTACTAGCGAATGAGATGATTAGGTGTTGAGTAGTAGTATTAAGTCTTCCTCTATATGCTTAATGCGTGTATGCATGATTGTGATCTTATAATAAATTACATGATTGTGAATTTTAAAATAAGCATGATTAAAGATATTGGAACTTAAATCTTGAAGGAAACGAAATGAGAAACCCTCATCTACTTGTTAATGCGATCCTTGGATATAAAAAGAAGGCCTAATGAATGATGTAGGGAGATTAGGGGATTCGGGTGCCACGTTCCCGGACCAGGATAGACTATGGGATAGGGGTCCACGTTCCACACCAGGATAGTATATGGACGAGTGCCACGTTCCGGTAACAGGATAGAATTATGATAGGAGGATCGGAGTGTCCGTTCCGACACCAGGATAGTATATGGATCGGGTGCCACGATCCTCGGTTACCAGGATAGAATATGAGGATCGGTAGTGTCACGTTTCCAACACAAGGATAAGATATGAGGCTCCGGAGAGTGTCACGTTCCGAACACCAGGATTTTATAGAATGAGGAGCTGGAGTGTCACGTACCGACACGAGAGTAAATAACATAATGAATCTTGAAAGATACTAATATACTCATCATAAAGAAACATGTTTCCCAAACGAGTCTGATGAGGAGGCGTTGAGTCCTCAGTGATGTGCTTTGTGTTAACCAAAGGAGTATGGTAATTATAAATGATGCATGCAAGGATATTAGTTGATTTATGTGTGACTTGATATATGACTGTTTGCTATTTTGAGTTGCGCCGATGTGATACCTTACTCCGTACTTGTTGGTTGTACTGACCCCATTACTTTTATGTTTCGCTTGTTTATTTGGGGCGAGTGCCAGCAAACGTGCCGTCATCTTTGACTCACCCCCACAGTAGTTCCAGACAGTCTTACGTCACACCGGCTTCCAGGGTGCAAGATAATGCTCTAGCTGGACGGAACTTCCTTCCTCAGGTATGATGCCTTGAAAGTTCGGGCATTAGACTAGCTTTTATTGTTTTTAGACTTCTTAGAATACTCCTAGTAAGTACTTGATCAAGATGTTCTTGGGTTGATGACTTCCAGTTTTGGGGATTAATAGAAGTGGAATTTAGAAGTTATTGGGAATTGTTCTTTTATTTATGAGTTTTAAGTCTTCCGCCTACTTAGTTGATATTAGTTGAAATGATAAGGTTAGATTGTTGGTTCGCCACATAGGAGGAGGGTTAAATGTGGTGCAGCATGCTCGGTTTTTTTGGGTCGTGACACCTTTCGAGATATTACTGCATGTTGTAGTTTATAGTATTTATGAAAATGCTTGGTGTGTCTTTGAGCAATTGTAGCACTGATAAATGTTGTTCGGTTGGATTATTCAGCTTAACAACGACTCAAGTCAAACAGTTTTTCTAAAGTTCGTCATTAGGTGATCAAGGTTAAGTGACAGGATGCTGCAAAAGATAGTGTCATAGTCGGGCCCAAGGCCTTGGAGGATTCGCAAAGTAAGTTGCACATCAGTGATTTGTGCCCCACCGATTGCAAGTTCATTAACAATTGAATGTACTATAGGGCTAGAATCTTTGGTAATACGAGCCAGTTGATCTTGGAGACAAATAATTCTTGTATGTGATTTATTGGCGAAGGAAGTATGCAGGGTTTCCCAAGCTTTGTGTGCCAATGTGACTATTGCAATAGTTGATGCAAGTGCAGGTCCCACCGATGCTAAGATGGCATTTTGTACATTGATATTGCGAAAACAGTTTTTATACAGGTTGATTAGACTAGGGTTCATGTTCTCGAGATTGGAGGAGAGAAAAAAAGTTGTGGCCATAGTATGACGAAAAAGTTATGTCCGTCTCATTAAGAACGACAAACTGATGCCTTCCATGTGTGAAGTTATAGCTGCGGAAGTTAATGGATAATTGAAAATCAGGGTTAAATTTCATTATGACAATGTTAGTGGTTGTGGTATATGCATCAATAATAGTTGTATTGAGGTCCATTTTTGCATGATGCAACATCTAGGATAAGAGGGGAAAAAATTTGGATCATACTCGTGTGAGCTTTTAGAGACCTGATACCATAAAAAAACTTTCACGACTAGATTGCGAATGAGAAATATTCTGCATTATTCGTAAGATGAGGAAGAATATATATAACTGATGATACAATAATGAGTCCTAAAGGGACACAACGACTAATCCTAGTTGAACAAGAAGATAAAAACACATTATATCTCTTTTTCGATGAAGGTTAAAAATTAAGAAAAATATGGAAATTACATATTCAGAAATAATTTTGTATTTACTATTTGTCTTTATTATACAACTAGAATATGGGCACGTCTGTTTCACGTTTACTTCATGACGATGAATCTAAACAATTAAAAATCACATAATATTTTAAAAGATAGTATTTGAGTTATAATAAAAATATGAAAAGGTAAAATGTAAACGTTTTAGTGGATTTATACACTTGATTAATCAAAGGTCAATACTCGATTTATTTAAAGTTTAAAAAGTTTTGTAGGTTATGGATAACTTGAAAGAATTTTTTTGCATAGTCCTCCCTTTATTATAATTTGAGATAGAAATTTTTATTTATTTAAAAGATAAAATAAAGTAGCTAAAAAACAAACATGGAGGCACACTATCTATGATTAACTTTCCCAAAATGTCTTTTTTGTCTCAAGAAAGAGTCAATATATAAAATTCTTCCTTAAAAAGGTCCTTTTATCTGCATATAATAGATGTAAAAATTGTTGACATTAAATTTTCTAGTTTAAACGAGGGATATACACTAACAAGATAAAACTGTTTTCATTAATATAACAAGATGAAATTCCCTTCTAATTATGAATGGCATTAGTAATTCAAAATTTATAAATAAAGAAAATTATTAAAGGAAAAATTAAAGTTTTAAGAGCAATAATGATTAGTATTAAATTAAGTAATTATATAATTACAAATATTGAATTTTAGTTAAATAAATCATATTTTAATAGATGGAGAGCCAAATTACATATTAATCTCATATAATTAAAAGTTTGTTAAAATCATATTTTATATTTTTTTGTTGTTAAATAATTAATAGGGCAATATTTAGTCAAAGATAAAAGAGCTTCTAATTCTAAGACTTTGGTTGTTTGTATCATTGGTTTTGACATTGGGATTTGCTATCACGATTTAATGTTAATATAAATGTCTAAAAAACTATAGATTTTATCCCACAAGCACATTTAAAGAATGATCGTCCACATATATTTAAAATATAAGATGCGATATGTAAGTAAATAATAATTTGAAATTAGAATATCTTGTAGGCATAATTGTTTCCATATCTTTATACACTTTTTTTATGATTTGTATTTGTCTCCTTTCTAAAACAAAATACACCCTTTCAGTTAAACATATTCTAACCAAACCTTACAAGTCCAACTAAAACGGCTCATATCTAGAAGCATGTAGCATTAAGGCTACACCGACCCCTCAACAAAAATTCGAAGACAATTTTTGTTCCCTATTTTTTTAGTGAAATGAAATTTAACAAAGTTTATAGTAATAAATATTATACTTTGGACCATAAAAAGAGTTAAATCTTTGAAGATCCAAGTTAATGGAAGTGATATTCAAACTACATATATGCAGGGATCGTATATAATTCTGGATCTCGGAAAATAAGTAAAAAAAAATAAAATACATTCAAGCTTCGATATTCTAGAATTTAAAAGGTGTTATCACCTATACTATACATTACGCTTTGTAATCTTGAGACAAGTTATTGGCCTTTGAATTTTTCGTCACTTGATTTAAGCAAAATCTCTAGTCTTCCACACACAAAATTGTATCCATATAAATCTTTATACGAGAGCACACGGTTAAAAGATTTGGGATTTATTGGAAAAATAAAGATTTGAATAGAATTACACTAACGAAAAAGTTGAAAGATCAAGTGTACAAATATTATTAAAAACATAAATTATTTGGAAAGATGAATTCACTTACAGGTATCTAATTGAAATGGATGACTATTTTTTATTTTATTTTGTATTTAATTTACTCCATATGTAACCAATACAAAAAATATAGGAAATTCTATATACTATTTATTAAGTACGAGTTTAATAACATTTTGAATTTTTAGATAAGGGTAAAAATAAAAATTTAAACTTTCTATCTTAAAAAAATTTCTTCACTGGTAAGCTTCCCTAAACAAAAATTATATTAAGTATAAATCTTTATACGAAAGTACCTTATTAAAAAATTGTTATTTATAGAAAAAATGTAGCTTTTGAATATGGAATATAACCATGAAAGGTTCAAGTATTATAACAATTAAAGATAATATTAATTAAAAAAAATAAATTAATTTGGAAGATAAACCATATAATAATGTATCATTTAAAGGGATAACTTTTACAATTATTTTTTCTATATAAATTCTACTTTTTAGAGTTTAATTAATAAAATATTTAATAATATTTGAATTTCGTATGAGGGAAAAATGGTAATCCAACTTTGAAGATTGAAGCTTTCCACTTATAATAATACTAGTCCGGTGCACGCTAGTTTACCGTGTGAAGCCATGGTATAGTTATCTCAGTCTCTCTGTGAAGTTCCTTTTTAAATAGGTGTTTTAACGATGGGTGGACTTGTTATGATGTAGTAGAAGCTAAATTGTGTTTTATACTCTTTTGGTGATTACATGAGGTATTAGTGATGTTGTCTAGTGAAAAAAGATGGTACGCTTTTAATAATAAGTAGGAATGATAACAGGTAGTTAATATGATGCTGTGTTTAACAGAAGCCGAAAGATACAGTTAATGTTAATAATACTATATTTAAACCGTATTAATAGAATATAATGTTAAGATATCTGTAATTAGTAATGAATGAAATATTTCGAAAATGCCCTAACGCATTGAAGTTGTGGGTGTTGAAGAATTCATTATGCTTGAATAGGTTTGTTTGCGTCTCTAAAACCATGTGATTTGAAGCCAAGAGCCAATTATATGTTGGAGTATATAAATCTGTAAATATGTTATATATGTGTGAGAATGACAATCTCCTGTATATGGTGTTATGTACCTAAAACTTCCTATCGATGATCTTCTTGTGTTATGTTCCTTTTTGACGTTTGGGTTGACGCTGTTAGGACAAGTACTTTTGTTGTCTTGTGGACATAGAGCTTCCTCTTATCTAGCGCCATATACAATTGACCATGTGAGAAAAGTGGGGCAAATCAAACAAACATGTGAATGGTTTGAGCTTGAGCTTTATTTATAGTCATGGTAAAACAAGGGTATATGTGGAATTGTGTTTGATTGAATTTAAAAGGGATATCCTTCATTTTTTTGGGTGGTTGATAGTTGTAGTAATTGAAGAAGCACATGTTTTTTTGTAGAATAACCACGACGATATTTCTGCCCCCATGCACGACACTTTGAGAGAAACCGTCGCATATCTTCGTGTGCCATTTCATAAGCCACTTGAAGGGTCCAAATTCCTTGAGCACACATAACAGGTAATTTTCCTTCATTTTAAATGCATTTAATGTTAATAAGATATGTCAAAATCTAGCCATTTTTTTGATTGTTGCCGCATCTCAGTAAGTTGTAATGTATTTGTTCAATACCTATTGTAGGAGACCATTTGGAGTTAAGTATTTTTAAGTATTTAGATATTCTTCTGATATAGTTTTGGTGCATCTTTGCGAGTCAAAGATACGGAATATCTGCTTGCACTTGGGAATTGAGGATATCTTACGTAACTTATTGTTAATTTAATCCACATGGTCATTTCTGCTTGCTAAAATAGCTCTTTCAGGACATATTTTCCAACCAGCATTTCTTGCAGGTTTTGAAAATATCTCGTTTATTATGGATATTGTGAATGTCATTATGAGAATGTTTGATTGTTAACTGTTCTGCGGGGAGGATAAAACTTTCTATATTGTGGTCATCACCGTTTACCCACTCAAAGTAAGAGCTCATGAATGTTGAATCTGTTATTGCTCTCATGGTTCTAGTAAATTGGGAAAAAAAAAATTTTTCTTTTTCTTTTTTTTTCCCATTCAAGGCCATAGATATGATGTGAACCAAGATTTGTGCATTTACAGTTTTGCTGACGTGATTTGGAACTACTGGTAACAACCTTCCAAAATCTCCTCCAAAAAACAATGACTTCTTCGCATATATGGTTTATCGATGTCCATTAGTAATCTGATTGAAGCTCTTGTCGATTGTTTCTATTGTTCTTCGTCATGCCATTGGTCTTCATACCATATAATCACTTTTTTGCTTGAAACCCCAATTTGGAAGCACCACTTGCTGTGACAGGTTGTCATAGTTGATTTCACTGTTAGAAGAGTGATCTCAAACATTGATTGTGAAGTACGTCATCATGGTAAGATGAAGAAGCTACGCAATGGTTGTTGTTGCCAAACCTATAACCATTGATCTAACCTGACCAGTAATGCCATGTTATAGGTATGATTTCCAGTTCCCTCGGATCCATCCACAGAATATTGACCAGTTGTTCCAACACGAATGGTGTGCATAATTTTTGTTAAAAGCCGTGATGTTGTTGATTCTTGATTTAAATGTGAATGTGCGTCAAATCTTTGTTGGTATCTGCACGGACATTTATCATATATTCTTACATCGGATAAGAAACCAACTTCGAGGAAATTGTGATCAGTGAGAATGTAATTTATGTCTATTCTTCTTGCCAATACTATGCAAGAAATTATTAA
Organism: Solanum habrochaites; assembly: GCA_027704765.1. Classification (NCBI taxonomy): domain Eukaryota; kingdom Viridiplantae; phylum Streptophyta; class Magnoliopsida; order Solanales; family Solanaceae; genus Solanum; species Solanum habrochaites. Next base: position 12,648 of record JAKWJA010001693.1, on the reverse strand, counting down.
TTATATTCAGAGTAGATTTTAGTATATATTGTTGTGAGTTGCAATATAGCCTACTGAAGTCCTCCGACATGATCTATAATAAGTATCCCAGAGGTTCTAATATCTGTGGGGTTACAATGAACAAAAAGGAGCAAATAAACTTATAAGAGCCAATAGGCATTTGCAGAAAACAGTCTTCTCAACTTCTGATAGATGTTGTCGGATTCAAGTAATCCTATTCCTTGGCTGCTTCTTTGAAGGTCTATGCTTGCCATTGACCGTGTGAGTATGTCATGATGACAAGGTCCCTTACATGGTTTAGTAAACAACGATCATAATATGTTTGAATTCTCGAGCATTAGGATTACAATGTATAATCAATATTGTACTAATTAATAAGTTAAAAAAAATTATTATTTGTAAGATTATAGGTTTAATACATTCGGCTTACCGCGTGGCAATGCCACTCAATATAGATCGTTTTCCTTTGTCCAAGTCTTTATCTTGATTCCAAACTAATTACTTGAGGAATGCTCTATGAAAATATGTTTTTGCGTTAGAGTAAACTGAGCATATTATTGAAATAATTGATCAACATTGTTTGCTTGACACCATCCCAGGCGATGACATTTTTTTAAATTTGATTTTTCCAGTAAAATGGATTTTTTTGAGTTAGTATTTGCATTGATACTTTTAGTTATTTTTTAAGTAAATGTGATGATAATGCCATGAATATTGATGAAGGTTTTCCTAGAGTTGTAGTTGACCAAGGTTGATGACTGCAGGTTGTATTTCAGTCAAGTGAGTCATATACTCTCAATAGTGCTTCAGGTGATGAGACCCGTTCGTGCATCTTTGAATGTTGCATTTCTTCAATGACATTTTCACCATGTCAGACGGAACATAAACTGCACACTATCATTAATTTATATAGATACTTTGAATAGATACTTATTGCTTTTGACTCCTAAGCAAACTCAACATAATGGACAATTGTATCTTGGTAAGAATTAAGGTTCTATAAGGTACTATCCATTGATTTGGTTATTATGAATTCACACAAACAATCTCTATTCTTCCATCCATTCTCTTATTTTAAAATTGTATCCCATCCTTTGCTTGGAATTATTTGTTGTTATATGGCTGGATAAGGACATTTACACTTCCATTTGGCAGCATGGTTTGTTGGACGTTTGTTTCCACATGGACCATGCACATAGGTTTCGATCACTAATTTATGCAAAATCGGATAGTCAAATATCTTGAACTCTACAGAGATAAACCTATCGACTGATCTCCTAATGTGTTCGGTTCCCTTCTTTTATTATGAGAAAGGAGTTGTTGTGTATGTGTGGTAGTCCCCGTTTTAAATTTGACCTAGAATAAATGAGCCAACAAAATTCCAAATATTTATTTCGTGAAAATTTGTCATTAGAACTTGAAACTTAGCTCTGAATATTCTGTTACCAAGTCATGTCATCTTAAGGAGTTGTTGGGGCACGTCTGTTCGATTCAATCCTGTCAGGATTGCACTTTACTGTTACAAAAGATTTCGGCCTGCCAAAAAGGTTGCTACCAAAGCCATTGCATTTCATATAGGCGTTTTTCATATCATGTCCCCCCAAATTAAAAAAAAGGGAGGTGAAAGTGGCATTCTGCCCAATTCTATCTCCCCTGCATTCACCCCGCGCTGGACACTATCAACAAGACCTTGATAAATCTCTCTTGTAAAATTTGTTCCTTTCAGAAAGTATTCAAGCCTTGTTGTTTCCACGTTATGTAGTGTCACCACAAAGTTGTAGTAATCTTCCACATGTAGTAATACTGACCTCTCATGTTTCTCGTAGTTTGTAGCTTATAAAAGAGAATCTTTGCAATAAACTGCATGGGTCTCACGGAGGACCATGTACAAGTCTAAGGAATCATTTAATATTATTTATATTTTAACGATGGTTCACTATATGATAATAGAAAAATGGATTTCTTATAATTGTATTTTGTACGCCTTTGATAGTATTATTTTATATCGTGTATGTGGTTTTTTATCAGTTGATAACTTGTGATGAACATGACTAAATTTTTGCTATTAAGAGGCATATGTAATCTATTGTACCTTAATCCCGGGGCTATATCCCATACAGATGATAAGAAGGTGGAATCTCATGGATATAGGTGGTGAGTGAGCACTTCTTATGTGAGGACAGTTTTTTGCTCCATTTTCTATTACCCACATTCAACTCTTGGGTTAAAAAGGATATTGAAGAGGGTCATAAAAACCAAATAGTGTTTTACTCTATGTTTGACTACCGAGTGCTCATGAACAATTATTTCTCGATAAAAAGGTATATTTGGATTGTTTCCTCGATACAATTGACTACTAATGACTTACAAAGGGTCTGTTGTACACTCGTTGATCCAAAGAGGGCATTTGCAAGCAATACAAGTGGAAATTGTGGAAAACTTGTTTGATTTGTTAATTGGCCAAAATATTTGTGCATATGGGTTACTCTCCTATAAAGGGCGGGGTGGAAATAAGAGGAGCTCTAACGCCATTCCACTTGCTTTCCTCCCCACCCCCGGTAGATTGTAAAGTATTCCTTCGATCCACCGTTGTGATAGATGTTGGTCAATTCGTGGTCTGTATTCAAAGAAGTATAGTGGACAGTAGCAGGGATTGTATCATATGGACCAATTTGGTTTACCAATGGTGGTAGATCGTGATTGGTAGATCGTGATAAATTTCACCTTGTGCCCTGAATGTGTATATTTTTTTGCAGAAGATGCTAGGTCCTTAGCCAGGTTAACACCAAAAGATGCAAAAAGCAAGATGTTAGTATATGCACGAATACTTGCGAAACCCTCGTCTGACCGCGTCTGGAGTATATGCCACAAAACATTTCATCCCTTATAGTTTGTTGTAGTGCTCCGTATTTGCAAAATTTGATTATCTCTTGCCACAACGGAATGTTGAGGTCATGTTCCCAATGTTTGTTGACCAGCACAAATACCATACATTCTGGGACGGTTGTTCAGCATGTCAAGATATAAAGATATTTATAAGCAACACTTCCTATATATACAAATATTTTTAGAGAATGTATGAAAGTAATTTCATAAAAGTTTTTGAAGTTCAAGTTATGTTAGATATGAATAGGGGTTTCCATGTACCTCGATCTTCAGACTCTTAAGATGATGCTCTAAAAAAACAATTGATTCAGCTGCTTTTTCAAATGGGGATGTTTTATCTTAGATGTTGCTATTGTATGTTGTTGCTAATAATACTTATCCAATCTTCGCAATGAAACTTTGAATGACTTTTCTTTATAAGGGAAAACATTTTTTTTGTACATTTTAGAGACAAAGGATGTAATAGTTTGTATGTAGTATGCGAAATGTTTGGTTGTAAGAACTATCATATATTTGGATTTTACATGTATTATAGAAGTTCTTACCTGTGTTGCTGAAATTGGTTTTTTGTAGGGTTGTCATGCTGATCAGTTTAATAGTAAAGGAATGTTTTTTCGTTATCACCCTGCTTGATTGGATGAAAAGAGTGATGATTTGTATCAACCTCTGAAGTTGAAGGGAATAAAAGGGTTAAATTTAATTTGTATTATGATAAGTACTTAACAATTAGATTACCTTGATGTTTGTGTGTGTCATTGTTTAATTTATGGTGATAAATTTGGATTGGAGTGGACACTTCTTTATCTCTTCCTATTTAGCATATGTAATTTAGCAGTAATCTTAAAAAAAACGGAATCATTAATGGCAATGGTAGTTATATTTGACAGATATAGGAAAAAACATCTAATATAGGTAGGATGGTGCAACCTTTTTATGTTATAGGAAACATTCAGCGGAAGTTGTGCTGATCTATTTGAAGTATAAATGCATATAGTGATGTTGTGAAGCAAGTTAACAAAAATTCATTGATATTGGAAAGAAGTTTTTTTTTAAAAAAGCAATGTTAGGATGACGTTGCTCGGTGAAAAAAGGTTAAGTTTGTTTTTAAATAATACGGGAGGATAATAAGCGTGTGTTAATAAAAATAAGGAAATATTAATCACTATATATTAGTTTTTTTCCTCTTTGATCTTCTTTTCCGTCGGATAGGGCATGATGTTTTTTCCTTTTACACTCCTGCGTCCTTTTTTTTGTATTGAATTGTGGTTCTTCGTCATCACTTTCATCTAGTACATACTGCTTTTAGTTTATGTGTCGTCACTTTCTGTGGATTATCATGTGCAATGAATTGCTTAATGTTGTTAGTCCTCTTGCATGTATTTCTTTTTTGTTGATTTTTAATGTCAGTTTCAACTGCTACAATATTTTTTTCAACCTGAGGTATGCCTTCAACTATTTTTTTTTTTTATCATCACTCAGTTCCTTCATCCTCGTGCTTCTTTGTTTTCTAATTGACATTTTAACCTTGTTTTGATAGAGTGGTAACTTTTTGAAACCTCATGATCCCAAGCTATCACATTCATTGTTTGTCTCAACAACTGGAAAATTAGATCAATCTTAACAGGATACTGAATTTTTCTTCCCCTTACTCATACCATATTGCATAGTACCTGATAGTTTCCGTATGTGATAGGAAAATTGGTATATATTAGCCTTTCAATTGAAATAGGTTAAAGCTATTATATAGGCCAAATTTCATAGAGTAAGTGATTTACCTTTTTAGATGAAGAGACAACATACTCTTTTAGTCACAAACCAAAATGTAGTTTCTGAAACATCAACATTTGTAATGCTTAGAAATGATCTTCACAAGTACATCAATCTTTAACCGATATCTAAATAAAAATTGGAAGATTTAATCGTTTATGGCGCTAATTATTTGTTGATCGAGATATAGTAAACTCACTAGTTAATAATAAAAAAAATTAAAATTTTAATGCATCTGGAGTAGAGGAAGCAGTATTTGTTCTTGGTTGTGTGTGTAGTTTACTTCACCTAAGAATCAACATCTTCCTTCTACAGTAGGTTAAAGTTACACCAATTATTTATAACAGAGTAACTCGCTTTGTACCATTTTGTTGCAAGCAAGATAACCATAGTGGTGTACTGTCAAAGTCAGTAACCGCTAGCGCTGTGAACTTATAGTACAGATCCTATGACATAAATTAGTAAATTCACGTACTTACATTTGCTAATATATAATTGGTGTAGAGAAGATGAGTGTGATAGGAAAAGTACCTTCCACACGCAAGTGAACATTTAAAAATATTACTAATTTTCACTTGACGGTGTTTGCATTAGTCTGCGGGCAATAGACTTAGTCAATTTTTTTACATCATGTGTCATTCCTTGCAATTTTTAAGAATGATGATAAAAACAAAATATTAATGACGTTGGCATGTGTGAGGATCAATAACTATAAGAAACATGTTTACTGACCATTCTGGAGATTGTTTACTTGTTTAAGTGTGGATTTACAAGCAAATACTAAAAGGAGTTGTGGAAAAGGAAAAATCCTATTTTCGACATGAGTAATTAATTCACGATATTTCTATGAACTTTTGAAAATTGTCTCAAACTACATGTGGGAGATTGTTTACCTTGATAAATGGATGATTTTACTCAAAAAAGGCAACAAGTGGTTTGTCACATTCAAGGTTTGCAACATTGGACCTTTGATTTCAGCAAAGTTAAGCCCTATTAAAGTCTGACTTCAACCATTACTATGCATGTAAAATTTTTTTTATGATATGTTTATTACGTGAAATTATTTATATGTGGATGAATAAAATGTATAGTTACCTTTCGTTGGTACGCACCTCACGTCTAATGCTTCGTCCTTCTCCAGTTAGTGTTTTACTGTGAGGAAAATACAACCAGTAAAATACTTATTTCTTTATTAGAAAACAACAAAACATTTAGTGGAAATTACTCCAAACAAATTCCATAGTGATTTTTTAGATTACTCAAACAAAATAAATCCATTTGAAAATTGTTTAGTTTAAAGACTTTTGTCCATTAACGACCTATGTGTTGTTCATAAATTATAGTTTGAGGTCCTTATGTACGGATATATAGAAGTTTTGGTTTGAGGTGCATTTCATGTTTTTCATTGATAATGTAGTAAATTGATTAAGTTGGAAAGGACTGGCTTCCATGCATGGGCATCTTGTTTAAAAGAGTGGTTTGTATTTTTGACCCTATGGTTAGGACCTAATCATTAGAATTCCTAAAAGTAAAATATTAAAATAATGTATCGACACAAAATATTAAAATAGAGTACCTCTTCGTCGACTAATATAGTGTCAATGATCCCCACCATTTGTATTTTATACTTTTTTGTAAACTTAGACAAAGACTAAGACGTTAAAAACCCATTCTGTTATATTCTTTAACTTGTTAATTGGTAGGCACTGGTTTCGAGCTCTTATAGATGTCATTTTGGTGTTTAGTAGGCTAGGATCTGTACTAATACAATATATTTTGTGACGTAAATGTTATTTTTTTAGATAAATTAGTTGATTTTTAGTCTATAATTAAGATGAGAAGGACTATAATATTCACCAAACGTAAAGTATTTTTCTTTTTAAAAATTTTAAGCGAGAAACTTCAAGTAGCAATAGTATAAAATCACATTAATTGAAAGCAAAGGTCCAGGTGGATAAAATGATAACCTATTCTTGTTATTCCAAAAGCAGGAAGCCTACTAAGATTATTAGAACACGAAGAGATGATAAAACGTAGATTCAAAAATAGACGTAAATCAATAAAAAGGTAACAAGTTATTATAAAAAAAATATTGCAACGTATAGATTCAAAAGGGGGAAAGTCCTCGGGTGGATAAATCTATTTGCCATTCTTATGGAAATAACTTGATTAATAATACCTTAACTGGAACGCAAATTTATGTTTTTGTAAAAATATCAGAAAATCATTTTCACAAAATTACTTGTAGGAAATATTCTGGTCCTATCGAACATGCCCCCTAGGGGCCTAGGTTCACAATCTTTCAGGGCTCTCCAGAAAGTAAAGGTGGAATAGTTGAGTTATGATGGAGTTAAACCCTTTTGCAAAAAGCCGTAGTGACAACAAAAACCTTAATGCATCAACAGTTCGTTTTAAATTTGGTTAATAGGCTTCATATGAATAAGTGCTGAGAAAATTATCACGTACGTGTACGAACAAGTGGAAACAATAAAATTAAAGATAAAGAAATTTGAGTGACAGTTCACTTACATCTTGTGATATAAATCTTATTTTGAACGGTAGAGAATTTGGAGACTAGTATGCCTTATTTGCCATGATAATTTTATATTTTCGAATAACTTTGAAGTGTCTGATTAATGTTATTCATTTTTTCCAAGAGCCGTTATGTACCAAGTTCTGAATGGTACCTGTAATACTCTTTTGAATTCTTTCTTAGTTCATGGGGTGGCACAGAAATATTGTTAATTAGAGGCATCCAGTCTATGTCAAAATCTATCTATCTTTCACATGTATCAATTCACAAGTTATGATTTGGAGAAATGAGGCTGAAAATGCTTGATTTGAACATCTTTAATTCCGTAAGAATAAATACAAAAGTTCATACTATACATAGAAAATGTAATGAAAACATCTAGTTTTCTGAGAATGCAGCACATCCATTAAAACCAGAACCTCGAAGGCGATTAGTTATAATTCCACAAAAAAAGAAAGTGACAAACTTGATTCTTGTAATAGCATAACCACCAACCCTTACCATAGGCTATCAACTAATCATTCTACGTCGTTAAGTTAAATAGAGAAAAATGTGGGGCCAATGCGGTATTTGGTATAATTGTTTTTCGTCCAAGTAGTAAGACGCTCAAACAGAACAAGAGCGTGGCAAACGGGAGCAGAGTGTACCGCGCAGCAGGTGGGGAAAGCGGGGCAATAACTCAGGCAGAGAGATAGAAGGCACAGAGAGAAGAAGAGAAATAGAAGGCAAGATTAGAGAGAAAACAAGCAGGCAAGTAACTGAAGAGAGCCTTTACGCCAGGTCTCCACAAATTTCTTTAGAAGGAGGAAGTTCCAAGGTTTGTCAACACCAGGAGTAAAACTACTGTATAACATTCGCTCAGGTAGTAGGTTTTAGAGAAAACGTCACGAAACAACGTCAAGGGTGGCCCCTTCCTATTTCAGATAAGACCCATCTAATAGGTATCAAGTAAAAATTTCCCTTATCGATACAGCAGAGAGAGAGAGAACGATCGAAAGTGCTGCAATGGAAAATAAGGGTGTATATGTTTTTTTTTGATTTAGCCATGAATCAAAAACAACATAAAGGTTTCTGTAGCATTACGAACCACAAACATCTAACGCCAAGACAGGAGAAATCCTTAGACGAAGTCAAGAGAGAGAAACAAGCAGAGAAGCAAGGGGAATTCCAAACGTCTGCGAACTAACAAACGAGAGAATATCGTAGGAAGAATAAAGATACGAACCTGGAAGATGACGCGAACTGCAAGTAAAGATAAAGGAAGAACTAAAGGAAAGGGGGGGGGGGGGGGGGAGAGAAACAAGTAAACAAAACCAACCCTTAAAAGAAGAACCCCTTATGTATATGAACTCCGAAGACGAACTAAGGAGAGTTGCTTTAAAAATACGATGTGAAAAATGATGAAAAGGAAGCAAAAGACGAGGCAATATAAATGCCCATCAATATAATTTTCAATCACATGTTGTTCAAATCATCACGGATTAAACTTGAGCACTAACAAGTAAACTATTGAGGAAGACCCGACGAGCCCAATTGGTAGAGGTACAAATTTGAAAAATCTAGGAGCTAAGCTAACACCGAATGACCACCCAAATACCCAACATTACCCTAAATGGAATACGTGAAACAAACTATAAGGCGTGATCATCCTGCAAATATATACAATTATAATGGACTCTTTTTCTGATTGTCCTTATCATTCGCATCTGATCACGCTTTGTGGAAAATTCACAGTAACTATATTCAACAAAAACAAAGAACCCAAATAATATTACCTGATAAGATGCTATTTCAAACCAGACACAGTATAGTAGAAATAGTATATGGAAAATATACATGTTGTTGAGAAATTTCAAACAATATGAGGGGTAGAGAGTACTTGAAAAGATTTTCGTAAGAAAGAAGGGATAATGAATCTGTTTTGACCGGTGAAAGAAGAGAACTCGAGCAAGCAAACTACAGGTTTGTTACAGTGATCTTCGGTTAGGGACGTTGAACAAAGCGTATACGTTTCAGAACAAATAGTAAGTGCCTTTCATTAATGAAGCTAGGGAATCTCAGGAAGACTCGTCCCAAAGCATGCCGAAGTCGAGCAACCGATTATATCAGTTGGGTGAATTTTTAATCCTTCCAAATTTATCTGAAATAGAAATATGCTCACAAATTCAAAGCAGAGGGACCACCCCCCCAGCAACAATGCTCCAACGCTTATGACCTGCACAATACCCAGAGGGGACCCCAAGAAACAAAGAAAGCCACTCAACGCGAAGGAGGCCGCAGAGGGAAACCTAGGAGAATCAAGGACGACTGTCCCCCCCAACAATGATGTAGACACATCACCACAACTAAAAGACATACAAGAAAGGTAGTTATAATATGCAGACCCATACAAACAGGCAATATAACATGCAGAATAATTGCATAGGGTGTGGTATATCCACCACCTTAGCAAACTATGATAACATTAAATCATTAAATGACTTGACCTTTTGTTCAATCCAATATGTTAGTACATTTTCTGATAAGAGTCCATGTCACTAAACGACTAATCACTCATATTTGGAATTAAAATTCAAATATGAAAAATTGACCATAAACTACAATATATGTTCTCATTACAGTTAGGCATATCATCCTGGATCCGGATGGATAAAACTTTGTATTGAGCATACAAAACAAAATTGAGGGATGTGGGAGCTGGGAGGCTGAGAATGGTGAGGGAAACAATACATGGAAACCCCCCGACCCAATCTAAGGCTTATCATCCTACCAATCAGAATGGACTCTTTATTGTCCTCACCTTCGTCATGTCATTTACTTCTGCTGAAAAATTCACTGAACTTATTATGCAACAAAACATAGCCACCAAAATGAAATTCACAGTAATATTATGCAAACAAAAAAACAGGGGCCACAAAAGTGTTTACCTGCATTTCATCCATGCACAGAAAAGAGAAATAGTTTAATGGACAATAACATGCAATTCGAGACATTTATACAGACCAAGAGAATATCATAAAAGGTTTTGGAAAAGGATGATAAACTTTCATGATAGTTGGAGAAGAGAAGTCGACACCAACTACAGGACTGTTACAACGATGGGCATTTCAAAACAATTAAATTAGGGCAGTCAGTGAATTAAATTTATAATGACTAAATACTAAAATAATATTTTTAATAAATTAATATAAAAATAATACTATAGGGTTAAAACGGTAAATCAACTTTGAGGTTAAGAGGTTCATGCTTATAATAATATATGATGATGCTTTTAAACTTATATGCTAAATTGGACCTTAACGTGATAATTAATGAAGTAATAATACAAAAGGATTAATAATTCAAATGCGGGAGCATTGTTCTAGCCAATTGATAGAAGATGTGCCTTCACATTTACAAGTAATGGACCAGGTCCCTTACTACACTCCAGAGAATTACCAAAAAGTTAAATGCAGTAAAATTCAACACCTGATTTGACGTGGAAACCTCCTTGTTAAGGGAGCAAAACCACGAGCCTGTTCCACAGGATTTTCAATCGTTTTCACTAATATTCAAAAGCCGAAAAGTTAAAATACGATTACAACAACTGAAGAAGGAGTTATCAATCTTACAAGTTAAGACAATCACCTATCCTTAACAAGCCTGAGTAGAAAACTATCTACCCACAAGCTATCCCACCTGGACAACCTAAGACTTCAACACTACACACTGATTCTTTTATAGATTCAGGAATAGTTTAACAAGTTAAGAACGAGAAGAATGCTAATCCTTAACACAAACTATATGAAAAAGCTCCAGAGATTGCTGTTGTTCTGGAAAATCCTGCCTAGATTCTAGTAGCCTTTGCAAGTGTTTCTTGAAGACGGGTTTCTCTCAATTGCAAAAAACTACCAAAACATGGTTAGGAAAAGTGCCTTTGTTATGGACAAGTCACTTTCCTAAAACTCCTTTGCCATTGGTGGAAAAGTCACACTTTTTGACGCCATCGGGAAGTGCTGCACCTACTTTTTGCCGTCCTCCAGCGGGCACTCAAACTGGCTATCATTATGAGAGCCTTGTACCTCTACTAGGTCCCTGGGCTTGGTTCTCGCAATGCTCAAGTAAGAAGAACTCCAATACTCAAGTAAGGAAACATGGTACTTTACAAGGTCCCTAAGTTTGTCAAATCATCTAAAAACTAACAAATAACATTTGTCCCTCTTTTTGATTGATGGATAACAATCGGAAACAGGTGATGCTAAGATGAAATGAAACAGTGACTCGAAGATGAAACAGGACGAAGATTTTCTCCAAAACTTTGTTTCCCCCTGAATAACTGTAGATTACCCTGACTGTATTCATTCCCCTGTCTCTTATATTTACATTCCCCCTTACGTATATTCCCCTTTACTTAATTATCATTTTAGCTCTCACAATTTACTCCCCCCTTTGGCATCATTAAAAAAAGGATAGCGTCAAACAGTGATGTCAACATAAATATGAGCAAGCTCAAAGCTAAAAGCAATCAAAACAGTAGAGGAGAAGCATTCACAAAGAAGATATCAGAAAAACAAAGGAATAAAGTAAACCCCACAATACAATCATACATAAATACATTAAAAACAAATCTGAAGATCCATCAACACGTGATAAGCCAATCAAAAAAATGACATAGGGGAGGATTGATTAACAGTCTAGAAGGGGGGGAGGATGAATGACAGGGATAGAAAACAAGAGTGATGTCGTACATTGGCATCATCCTTTTTATCCTTGATGGCCTTTTCTTGCAGGGCATGTTATCTTCTCATTCAACTCAGCATTCTCTTTCTCCCAGGAGCTTGAACCACTGAGAACCAGGTCCCTTAACTCTGTGAGAGTAAGCAGTTCTGCTTTTAAGTATAGCAATTTCTGCCTATTTACACTCAACGCACAGTGAGCTCTCTCAACCTGATGTTTAAGATGATCCTTGGTACTCAAAAGTGATGCCATTTATGCTACTGTTGGATAGCTATTCGTCAATGAATTCAACTCAACCAAGGTAAGGTATCTCCAGGGAGGATAGTCTGTTTACTTCCCAACCTTTCCAAACCACTGAGAGGGCTTCGAAAATGCTTTGAATACCTCCGTGGAAGTAGCCGTAACCCATTCCAATGAACAACCTTTTCTCGTCCAACGACGTTTCTTGTGAATGGCTCACATCCAGAGACCAAGGAGGCTCAGGGGTCAAAGCTAAACAACATCTCCATCACATACACATCATGCAGAAGTTTCAAACTGTATGCTTTTTCTGTGCAAGGAAGGAGGCACCTTGTTGATGAAATCAAAGACCGTTGAGACTCACTCTTCATGATTTTCTTTAAATCACAGCAAACCTAGTGTGGTTTGTCTTAGAAATCAAAGACAAATCCGAAGAAGAGCAGTTTTGCCAGCACAGACCGGGTCCCGCTCTTTAGGGGGCACTCTGAGAATTCGCTCAACACCTC
>JAKWJA010001692.1:0-104151 GCA_027704765.1 Solanum habrochaites | reverse complement strand
CAGGCGTGTTTGGACGAAGTCGATTATCCAAAATATTGTATTTTCACACGCATTCAATTTGGAATTTGCCGCCTTTTAGAATAAAAAGCTCGAATTGCTTGTATTGATACGAATCTGATACAGAAATAGATTTTTGAGTTTCAAACTACCTTTGTACACTCTGATAACGGACAAGTTATAATGGGGTTAAATAATCCATTTTAGTGATAAAAGGCTTTAAGTTGCTGTTCATTTTAGACAGTTCCCCTAGTTTTTGCACACATGGTCAGTGTCGACATCGGAGCGTGACATATAAGCTTGCACTTGGGCCAACCTACACATCACCCGGACATCGCGGCGTAGCGATGCATCATGTCCCTTAGGCAGTACGGCGCTAACAGTCGCGACACTCTTCGACATGGCATGCCACATCGAACTAAGACAATCATATACATACGGACCATGTCGAGCTTGGCATGCCATAATATCCGTTGGAAAAACCCACTCTTCGAACACGTTAAGCGTGCATCCATCATCAGGGCCCTTAGAAAGCAAACACAATCGGATGTGTCGGGCAAGACTCTTACATTGGCCCTTTCGACATCCCCACAGACAGGACAGACATGTCGTATGCTGTCATCATGCTCTCGTCCCTTCGACGAATGCACGGTTAGATGACATCGGGCATGGCATGACCACAGGTGTCCTAGGGCCACATACACGAGCGGTACCATCGTCGTTGCATGCTATCATCTCCTTGTGGGGGAGACAACACACAGGATCATACTACTTCGGTGGCATGTGTCATTCCATCATCAAGCTAGGTACGTACACAGATCGAGCTGAACGTCAGGTGAGGTAATTCCATTATGCGACTTTGGCAAACAGCCCATGGTCGATGATGTCGGCGTGAATGCCTGCACGTCCTGGTCAGAATCATAAACTGGTTGGACGACAGTCGGCGTGATATTCCCAATGCCCTTAGGTAGTCACACAGTTCGATGCATTAGGGAAGTGCATCCCCAATGGTCCTAGGCAACACACAACGGTCAGGGACGACGTCGAGCATCACCTGACTCATTGCCCTTTAGAGCTAGAAAACACAGTGCGGACGATGCGGGTATCTGCGATCATCCCCCTTGGGCCACACATACATCCGTATGAAACATCAATCTGGCATGACATTATCCATTTTGTATGAATACAATTGTTGATGATTGTCGGGGCGTTATGTTATCACCAATCGCCCTGTGGACATAACAACTATAGGGGATGACTCAGGCGTGACATGCCATCATCGCCTTTTGGGGCGGCACAACACTATCACAGACGATGTGTGGGCGTGACATGTAACATGAGCCCTTGGGCAGCACACAAGGGCGTCGTAGGACGATGTCGGGGTGTGGTCATGCAATATCTCCCTTGGTTGAACACATACATGATCAGTCTCGTCGGCGTGCATGCCATCATTTGCCCTTGGGAAGCCCACCGATCAAACGACGTTGATCGTGTGCATGCCTAACCTCCCTTGGACACAACATACTTTCGAAGAATCGGCATGACATGCCTCCAAGCCCTTGGACTACCACACACGCGATCGACGACTCGGGCGTGGCATACCATCATCGACCTTGAAACCATAACACCGTTAGATTACATTGGCTTGGCATGTTCTCATACGCCTGGTTATAGAACACATAGTCATACGATGTCAAGCAGGCCTTCATCACCATGGATTTTTGAAAAAATGTCTTTAAACCCATTCAATTTGATTTTCCCTCAATTTTTGAGGAAATTGGTATTTTTATTTATTGAAGCTATATAAATTGAGTTTGGAATACCTTCGTAACACATATGGACAAAGTCAGTTCAATGCTAAAAACAATTTTTATGATAAAACTTTATTCCCATTCAATTTAACATTTCGCCTATTTTGCACCACATTGGACGACGTCGGCGTGGCCTGCCACATCAACCGTTGGACACACCTCAATTAGAATACCTCGGTCGTGGCCAGCATGCCATCAGTGGCCTCTTCGTCAGCACAATGGACGTTGCGTCGGCATGCAATTACATCAATCGCCGTGTTATAGAGAACAATGGTCGGATGACGTCGTGCCGTGCCATGCGGTATGGTCCGTTGTGCAGCACACACTGTCCATACTATGGTCAATCATCGCATGTCCAATCATCTCTCTATAGAGGCACCAGACAGAAGCGGATGATACGGGCGGTATCTGCATCATCGCCCTTGGACATCACCCACAACGGTCATCTATGTCGCATGGGCACCGTTCCATCAGATCATTGCCCTGTGGAAACTTACACGATCAGAGACGTTGGGGCATGGCTTTATCATCGCACCTTGAAGCACCCACTATATATGACGTCGGTACGTGTATGCCGCATGGACCTGGGCTGCCACACAGTCGGAGGATGTTGCGGGTCGTTGCATACCATCATTTGCCGATTGTACGCAGCTCGGTCAGGACGATTCCGTTTTGTGACATTGCACTTCGCCCATGGACAACACACAGAGTTGGAGGACGAATATGGGCCAAACATGCCATCATCGCCCTTGGCCAACACACATTGGTCGGCATGACGTCGAGTATGGATGCCTATTATCGCGCCATGACAGCACACACATTGTCAGACCACCGTTGGGAATGTGGCATGACATCTTCCTCCCTTGGATGGCATACATAGTCGACTACATCGGGCGTGAATATTACATCACCCGGGGAGCACACACGTTGGACATTTTAGGTGGGTAATGCTATCATCGCCCTTTGTAAGCACAAACGTCTGGTACGACTTCAAGCGTTAAATGCCATCATTGCCTTTGGAGAGCATTCACAAGTCACAACGTTTGAGTGTGGATGCAATCCCTCACCCTTGGATAGGCACAAACGATCGTACTATGTCGGGCGGGCAAATTATCATTACCCGAATATCGCGCACCCGCCACACTTAGATGAATGTGCAGAGTCAATGGCAATGCATGGATGGTATTTGGCGAAAGCACACAAGGTCTTCAGATGTCCGGGCTGGCATTCCATCATCACCATTAGGCAGTAGAGATGGTCGGACAACCTCGGGAATGACATGAAATCATCACCCTTGGGAAGAACACACAGTCGGACGACTTAGGCATGCCATGCCATCGTCGACCTTGGACAACATACACGGTCGAAGAATGTCGGGCGTGACATGTCATCATCTCCATTGGAATGAACACAAGATCGGACGATGTCAAGCGTGGCATGACATTATTGCCCTAGAATAACATACATAGGGTCGAGCGACGTCAGGCGTGACATGCAATCATCGCCCTTGGGGACAACATACACGATCAAACGATGTCTGGCGTGGCATGTTATCATTGCCCTTGGAACACACACATGTTCGGACATTGTCGGGCGGGGTAATACGATCATCGCCCTTGTGCATCTCACAGAGTTAGACGATGTCGGGCATTAGATGCCATCATTTCCCTTGGGCAGCTTACTAATACAAACATACAAAACGTTCGGACTCTGTCATGTTGACCCTGCCATCATCGATCATGTTCTTGTCATTCGTTCTAATATATATATTTATTCTTTTTTCATCGCGGTGTACTAGTCTTTCATTTTTAACTTAATCTGACCCGAACATATTACCTTTATATTTTTACATTTCTATTATATCTATATAAATAAAATATAAGCAATATATTTTTAAAAGAACTTAAATCAAATTAACGATATAAGAAAAACGCACATGGTCGGAAGTTACGTGCATGGCCATCATCACCTTTGGATCACACACCATGAACGAATGACGTCCAGCGGTGGCATACTCATCGCCTTTTAGAGACCACATCGGAACGACGTCGGCGTGTAATCTATCATTGCCCTTCGGTAAGCCACACAACGTTTAGACGACTCGGGCGTGTCCATTTTATCATTGCCCTTGGAGAGCATACACGATCAGACTAAGTCGGGTGTGACCATATTACATCACGCCTTATACAAGAACATACCATCGGACTACGTCGAGATGCATCCCACATGGCCCTCCTTGGGCACACAACGGTCGAAACGACGTGGAGCATGGCTTCCATCAGCGCCTTTGGACAGCATCACAACACACGATGGATCTAGCGTCGAGCGTGCCTTGCCATGATCTTCCCTTGGTCACACCATATTCGGACGATGTCGAGCGGACTTGTTATCTCACTCTTGTTCAAACATTCATTCTGTACTACTTATGTGTGGCATTCCCATATGGCCTTTCGCAGAGCACCAGTCCGATGATGTTCAAAGTGACTGCCATCATATAGGCTATTGGACTGTCGATACACGAAGTGAAAGAGTCGGTAATTGCATTCCCACATCATCACCCCTTGTCAGCACACACGGTCCGGAAACATCA
This sequence comes from Solanum habrochaites, assembly GCA_027704765.1. Taxonomy (NCBI): domain Eukaryota; kingdom Viridiplantae; phylum Streptophyta; class Magnoliopsida; order Solanales; family Solanaceae; genus Solanum; species Solanum habrochaites. The sequence goes on along the minus strand of JAKWJA010001692.1, from coordinate 99,753 downwards.
GACGTTAGATGTCATCATTGCCTTGGGCAACACATCATAGATGACAATTTCTCCTTCTGCCTGGAATGACAGCATTTCCTAGACAACATACAACGCTCAGACATGTTAAAGTTGGACGTACATGATCTTACTCCCTTGGCTTCATGCATGTCAGACTACGTCGGGCGTGGAATCCACCCTCAGGCCTTGGGAAGACACCAGTCAACTATGTCACATGAGCATGTCATTATTGCCCTTTTGACACCACACCGGGCGATTGATGACGTTTATTATTTGGCATGCCATCATCGCCTTTGGACTACAGACAAGGACGGACGACGTTGGGCATGGCATGCCATTATCGACATTGTGTAGCAAACATTGTCAAACAAAGTCGGGCATTAGATGCCATCATTGACCTTGGGCAGCACATACGGTCGGATTACATCAGGCGTGGCATGCCATCTTACCTTTGGATAGCACACACGGTCGGATGACATCGGCCGTGGCATGCCATCATCACCTTTTCACAATACACACTAATGAACGACATCAGACGTGGCATGTCATCAACCCCGTTGGACAGCAAACACAGTCGGGCGATGTTATGCGTGGCTTGCCAGCAAGGTCCTTGGGCAGCACACATAGTCAACAAAACGAGCTAGATGGCATCAGCGCTTGTGACAGCTACACGATTGGACTCCACTAGGCGTGCATGCACATTTCCCTAACAGCAAGGTTTTACAAGAACAACGTCGGGCCTGACTTTCCATTTTTCCCGTTGAAAGCCATACACATTTGGCAACGTCGGGCGTTGATATTATCATCGGCGCCTTTGGAAAGCACACAAGATCGGAACCCGTAGGGCGTTGGCATGCCCGCATGGTCCTTGGGCAGCGAACACATGGTCGGATGAAGTCGGTCATGGCATTACATTATCTCCCTTGTTTCATTCACACGCGGTTTGGCAACACGTCGGGGGTGCATGCCATCATCTCCCTTGGGCATCACACACCTTTCGGATGACCGTCTGCGTGTCCAATGCCATCAATGCCCCTGGACAACAATTAGCCCGATTTTTAAATGACGTCGGGCGTGTGTATGCCATCCTGTCTCCTTGGGAAAACATCAACGGTTGGACTTGTCGGGCGTGTCATTGCATCAAGAATGAACAGAAATTGGTCGGAAGTGATGTAGAGCATAGGAATGACATCAATCACCTTGGGTAAACATAACGGGTCGGACGACATCGGACATGGCATGCCATGTAGACCACTTGGACCGCACTACACAATCAGAATGACGTCTGGCCGTGCCATACAGTTATCGACTGGGCCAGCACCACACTATTGAATGACTCGGGTGTTTACGTGCCATCATTTCCTTGGGAAGCCAACACTGTGTACTACGTCGAGCATGGACTGCCTCATTGTCGTAGGAAAGCACATTGGTTGTACGAACGTTGGCCATGGCATGTTTATCATCCCCTTGTCCAGCACACACTGACGAAATGCGTCGATTGTAGCATGTTGCTTGAACCCTAGACTAATACTCATATGGTTGGGCACACGACACTACTCAAGCCTGTCCTGACCCCCGTTCCCCTTGGTCAACACACTCAAGCCGACAACGTCGGGCTTGTATGTGGGGGCAAGCGACACACTATTATTTTATGTCGTGCTTAGCAATGCCATCATCTCTTTTGGTACGCAACACAAGGACGGACACGTCGCTCGTTACATGCCATCTCGACTCTTGAAACTACACACATGGTATGTACGACGTCGGGTGGTCTTTCCATTATCGCCCCTGGGTATCACATACGGTCATAAGTCTCAGGAATTACATGCCCATCAGTTTCCCTTCGACTGCACACATGGCGGACGACGTTGAGCAGGCCTGCCTCATACCCTTGGACAGCATCAACCTATCAGTACATGGCGGTCATTGGCATGCCATCTCCGCCCTTGGGCATCACATATGGTTATACACGTCGAGTGTGGCATGCCATCATCACCTTGGAAATTATTACACGATCGGACGCCATGGTGCGTGGTACGTTTATCATCACCCTTGGACCTCACACACCTTAACAAGGTGAGAGCGTGGCAAGCTGGCTTGGCCTTGGGAAACGCAAGACAGTCCAACAACTTCGGGCGTGGCATGCCATCAATCACCCTTGGGCAGCACACACTTTAAAGTGAGTCGGTCGTTATACGTCATCAGTCCTTGGGCAGTCCCACACGTTTAGACTACGTCGGCTCGTGGCATGCCATCTCAGATCTCACCTGGACCACAACACGGTTGGACATGTCTGCGTGGCAGCCATCATCTCCTTTTTTTACAACACACACTGACACACCTCGATGAGGTATGCCATCAATCGCCATGGACATGTACGACAATGGTCGGACAATCCTAGGCGTGGCATCCAGCATGGTACTTGATATCACATACATTTTGAACACGTCGAGCGTGCCTGGCCCTCATCTATGTCGTGCATTTCATGCCATCATCGCCCTTGGGAAACCTGTCTATCTATCGGGCGTGGTCAGTGCTATTTATCGTCCCTTAGAATTCTTAAACTATTTGATGATGTCGGCATGGGAGGTTTCGTCTCCCTTGGACCAGCAACGACCCAATGATCGAACACCTTGGGCGTGGCCCCCAAAACTTGGGGGGCTTTCATGCCCTTGTCAACACACACGGTCAAAAGACGTCATTCGTGGTTATGCTATCATTCCCTTGGGAAGTCCACGTGGTTATACTGACGTCGGGCGTGTCATGTTTATTCCACTTGTCGCCTATGAAGTCCTACATGATCAACGAAGTCGGGTGTGGCATATTAACATCACACCCTTAACAGACATACCAGCGACTACGTCCGAGATTGGCATGCCACATGGTCTCTGGGGCAGCACACGGTCTGCAGCGACTTGGAAGCATGGCATGCCATCAATCGCTTTGGACAGCCACACGATGTGGACTACAAGTCGGGCGTGGCTTTCCATGTCGCCCTTTTGTCAACACACACGTCGGATGACGTCGACCTTGACTTGTTCATCATCACTCTTGGCAACTTTATGATCGACTACTTAGGGTGTTGCACTGCCCCATGATGCCTTTCCTCAGAGCCACACTTGCAGATGATGTCAACGTGACATGCCATCATAGCTATTGGACTGCACACACGAACGTAAGATGTCGGTCATGGCATTCCATAATCACCCTTGTGCAGCACACACAATCGGACAACATCAGGCGTTAGATGCCATCATTGCCCTTGGGCAACACACATAGATGGACGATGTCTGGCATTGAATGACATCATTTACCCAATAGCAAACATAACACACACGCTTCCAGATAATGTTGGACGTAGCGATGATATATCGCCCTTGGCTTCTGCAATGAAATCAGACACGTCGGCGTGGCAATGCCCGCATGGCCCTTGGGGAAGACACCAGTCAGACGATGTCAAGCATGGCATGACATCATTCCCTTTGGACACCACACACGATTGGATGACGTTTACGTGGAATGCCATCATCGCCTTTGGACTACAGACAAGGACGGATGACGTTGGGCGTGGCATGCCATTATCGACATTGTGTAGCAAACATTGTCAAACAATTTCGGGCATTAGATGCCATCATTGACCTTGGGCACACAATCGGGCGGTTACAACATCGGGCTGCATACATCTCTCACCTTTGGATAGCACACAGTCCGGTCGACGACATCGGCCGTGGCACCATCATTCACCTTTGCACTAACACAGACTATGACGACATTTTCAAGAGTGGCATGTCTCATCCCCGTTTGACCAGCAAACACAGTCGGTCGATGTTATTGCGTGGGCTTGCCAGTCAGGTCCTTGGGCATCACAGATAGTCGAACAACAACGAGCTGGCATGGCATCAGCACAGCCCTTGGGACAGCGACAACACGATTGTACTAACACTAGGCGTGGCTGCCATCATTCCCTTAATCATCAAAGTTAGTAACGTCGGGCCTGGCAATGCCATTATTCCCTTGGAACATACACGATTTGGCACCCGTCGGGCGTGGATGTTATCATCGCCTTTGGACAGCACACACGCCGGACCAACGTAGGTGTGGCATGCCCGCATGGTCTTTGACGCCACACACGTTGGATGAAGTCTGGCATCGGCATTACATTTATCGGCCTTTGTTTCAGCACACTTGGGGTTGGATAACATCTGGGGGTGACATGCCACATCCATCATCTCCCTTATTAAGTACAACCCGGTCGGATGACGTCTGCGTGGCAAGTCCAATCAAGGCCCCTTTTGACACATACACGATTCAATGACTCGGGCGTGTCATGCTATCTTCCTCCTCCTTGGACACATACAACAGTTTACTATGTCGGCGGTCCATTTCCATCAAAATGAACAAATGGTCCGTAGGATTAGGGCATGGCATGACAATCATCACTCCTTGGAAAAAACCATACAAAGGGTCGGACGACACGGCATGCATGCCATCAGAACCCTTGGACGCATACACAATCAGATGACGTCGGGCGTGCCATACAATTATGGATCTTGAGCAGCACACACTCTTGAATGGATCGGTCGGGTGTTTCCATTGGTCCTCATTGTCCTTGGGAAGCAGCACACTGTCGGACTACGTCGAGCATAAAACATGCCATCATTCCCCTAGGACAGCACATATTGTAACGACAATTGGGCATGTCATTTATCATCCGTGCCCCTTGGTCACTCACGACGCGGACTAACGACGTCGAGTGTGGAATGTTGGCACGACCCTTAGACTACTCATATGGTTTGGACGATATCGAAGCGTGGCATGCCGCCCCACATGGACCTTGGGCAGCCAGACACACTCAGTCCGGAACAACGTCGGGCGTATATTTGGGCAACACCACGGTTAGTTTTATGTTCGGGCTTAGCAATGCTATCATCCTCTTTTGGCTAGCAACAAGGACGGACAAACGTCGAGAGTGACATTTCCATCAGCACTCTTGACTACCACATGTGGGACGACGTCGGTGTTCGTGCCATTATCGCCCCGTTGTATCACAGACGATTAGAAGACATCCGGAATTACATGCTCATTTCCCATAGACTGCACACATGGTCGGAAAAAAAAAAAAAACAGAAACGAAATCGAGCAAAAGCACATAAAAAAAAAAAAGAACCAAACACCAAAAAATGTAGCCCTATGGACAGCACAACAAGCTAAAAAAAGAATCGGACTATGGCGGTACCAATAAAAGGCATTCCATTTCCATCATCGCCCTTGTCCCTCACATATGGTTAGAACACGTCGAGTGTGGCATGCCATCATCACCCTAGGAATCAATACATATCGGGACACTATTGGGCGTGGCACATTATCACACTCACACTCTTGTACATCCCACTCGATTAGACAGGTAAACGTGGCAAGCTGTCTTGGCTCTTGGGAAATGCAAACAGTCGGACAACATCGAGCGTGGTATGCCATCATCACCCTTAGGCAGCACACACATTTAAGGGATGTTTGCCATTAGACGTCGTCATTGTCCTTGGGCCACCCATACGGTTAACTAACGTCGCCGTGGGCATTCCATCCACCCATAGACCACACCCAACGGTCGGATGAATGTCTTGGCGTGGCATGCCATCATCGCCTTTGAACCCACACACGACGACGACCTCGATGAGGTATGCCATCCATCGCCATTGGACAGCACAAAGGGTCGGACAACGCTAGGCGTGGCATGTCAGCATGGTCCTTGGATATCACATACGGTTGAACGACGTCGAGCGTGGCATGCCCTAATCACCCTTAGACAACACACACAATCGTACTACGTCGCGCATGTCATGCCATCATCGCCCTTTGGAAACACATGGTCGGATAATATCAGGCGTGGCATGCTATTATCGCCCTTAGAATTCTTAAACTATTTGATGATGTCAGGCATGGCATGTTATCGTCTCCCTTGGACAGCACACATGATCGGACCACCTTGGGCGTGGCATGCTTTCATGGCCCTTGGGCAACACACACGGTCGAAAGACGTCGGCCGTGGTATGCCATCATCTTCAATGGGTAGCATACACGGTCAGACGATGTCGGGCGTGACATTCCTTCTTTGCCCATGTGACACACACGGTAGGATGCCGTCAGGCGTGGCATGCCATCGTCTCCCTTGGACAGCATACTCGATCGATGACGTTAGGCGTGGTATACCATCATCGCCTTCGGAAAGCATACACAATAGTACGACGGCAGGCATGGCATGTTTCGTTGCCCTTGGACAACACACATGATCGGACAATGTAGGGATTTGCATGCCTTCATGGCCCTTGGGCAGCACACATGGTCGGATGACATCTAATGTGGCATGCCATCATCTCTATTGGGCAGCAAACACGTTCGGAAGGCGTTAAGTGTGGCATGCCATCATCGCCCTTGGACAACACACACGATCGAACGACGTCGAGCGTGACATGTTATCATCACCTATGGACTAAAGACACGGTAAGATGATGGCAGGCGTGGCATGCTATTATTGACCCTGGGCAGCACACACGGTGGGATAAAATCGGGCGTAAAATGCCATCATTGCCCTTAGATAGCATACACGGTAGGACTATGTCGGGCGTGGCATGTTGTCACCATCCTTGGAAAGCATACATGATCGGACAACGTTGAGTGTTGCATGTTATCATTGCCGTTGGACGACACAAACGATTGGACCACGTAGGGCGTGGCATGCCCGCATGGCCGTTGACAGCATAAACGCTCGGATGACATCGGGTGTGGCATGATATCATCACCATTGGGAAGCACACGGTGGGATGACGTTGGGCGTGACATGCCATTATCACCCTTGGGCAGCACACACGGTCATATGACGTCGGACATTACATTTCATCATTGCCTTTGGGCAGCACACACGGCCGAAAAACGTCGGGCTTGGCATGCCATCATCGCCCTTGGACATCATAAAAGTTCAAACACATCGGGTATGGCATGCCATCACCGTCCTTGGAATAAAAACATAGTCGGACGACATAGGGTATGGCTTGCCATCATCGCAGGTGGACGAAATACACAGGTTCGGATGACGTCTGGCGTGGCATGCCATCATGGCCCTTGGACATCATACACGGTCGGAGGATGTCGGGCATGGCATGCTATCATCGCCCTTTACTGCACACACAGTCGGACAATATGGGTCATTGCATGCTATCATCGCCTTTGGGCAGCACTTACATTCAGACGACGTCGAGCGTGGCATGTTATCATCACCCTTGGACTACACACACGATCAGACGATATCTTGCATGGAAATGCTGTCATCAACCTTGGGTAGAACACACATTCAGACGACATCGCACGTTAGATGCAATAATTGCCCTTGGTCAGCACACATGGTCGTACTATGTCGGGCGTGGCATGCCATCATCGCGCTTGGACAACAAGACAATCGTACGACGTCGGGCGTGGCATGTCATCATCCCTTTGGACAACACACACGGATGAATGACATCTAGCGTGGCATTCCATCATCGCCCTTGGGTAGAACACACGGTCGGATGATGTCGGGCGTGGCATGCCATCATCGCCCTTGGAAAGCATACAGGTGGGACGACGTCGGGCGTGGCATGTTATCATCGCCCTTGGACGGACTACACAATAAAACAACATCAGACGTGGCATGCTCGCATGGCCCTTGTGCAGCACATATGATCAGATGACGTCAGGTGTTGCATGCCATCATCGCCCTTGGGAAGCAAACACGGTCGGACAACGTTGGGTTTCACATGCCATCATTGCTATTAGGCAGCACACACGGTATAACGAAGTCAGGTATGGCATGCCTTCATCACCTTTGGAACACATACATGATCAGACTATGTCAGGCGTGGTATGCAATCATCACCCTTGGGCAGCACACACGGTTGGACGACAATTGTTGTGGCATGCCCACATGGCCCTTGGGCAGAACACACAGTCAGATGATGTTGGGCGTGACATGCCACAATTGTAATCGGGCAGCACACATGGTCGGACGACGTCGTACATGGCATGCAATCTCGCCCTAAGACATCACACATGGTCGGATAACGTCGAGTGTTGCATGCCATAATCGTCCTTAGACAACACACACGACCAAACTATGCCGGATGTGGCATGACATAATCACCCTTAGGCAACACACACGGTCGGACAATGTCGAGAGTGTCATTCAATCATCAGCCTTGGAAAGCATACACGATCGGACGACGTAGGGCGTGGCATGTTATCATCACACTTGCACAACACACATGATCGGACCACGTAAGGCGTGGCATGCCCGCATGGAACTTGGGTAACACACATAGTCAGATGATGTAGGGAGTGGCTTTCCAACATCGCCATAAGGGCAGCATACATGGTCGGACGACTAGGGCGTGGCATGACATTTTCGCCCTTGAGCAGCACTCATGGTTGGACAATGTCGGGCGTGGCATGCCATCATCTTCATTGGGCAGTAAAAGGTCGAACGATGTTGGGCGTGACATGCCATTATCTCCCTTGAGCCACACACACGGTCGGACGATGTCGGATGTGGCATGACATTATTGACCTTGGACAACATTCACAGTCGGACGATGTCGGGCATTGCATGCAATCATCTCCCTTGGACAATATTCACGATAGGACGATATCGGGCATGGTATGGCATTATCGCTCTTTTAATGAACACACGGTTGTAAGATGTCGGGCGTGGCATTCCATCATAGCCCTTGGATAGCTTATATAGGGTAGGACGTCGTCGGGCGTGTCATGTCATCATCGCCTTTAGACAGCAAACACACTTGGACAACATCGCGTGTGGCATATTATTATCGGCCTTTGACTGAACACAGTCTGAAAACGTCAAGCGTGGCATGATATTATCGCCATTGGGAGGCACACATGGTCGGAAGACATCGGGCGTTAAATGCCATCATTTCCCTTGGACAACATACATGATCGGACTACATCGGCCGTGGCATGTTATCATCGCCCTTGGTCAGCACACACGTTCAGACGACGTCTAGTGTGCAATGCTATCATCTCCCTCAGAATGAATACATTGTCGGGCGTGGCAAGCAATCATCGCCATTTGAGACCATGCACATGACAATACATCATCGATCGTGGAATAACATTATCTCCCTTGGACATCATACAATATCAGACAACGTTGGGCGTGACATGTAATCATCGCCCTTGGGGACAACATACACGATCAAACGATGTCTGGCGTGGCATGTTATCATTGCCCTTGGAACACACACATGTTCGGACATTGTAGGGTGGGGTAATACGATCATCGCCCTTGTGCATCTCACAGAGTTAGACGATGTCGGGCATTAGATGCCATCATTTCCCTTGGGCAGCTTACACAGTCGGACTATGTCACGTGTGGCATGCCATCATCGATCATGGTTCTTTCATTCGTTCTAATATAATATATGTTATTCATTTTTTCATCGCGTTGTACTAGTCTTTCATTTTTAACTTAATATGACACGAAGCATATTACCTTTATAGTTTTACATTTATATTATTCTATATAAATAAAAATATAACAATATATTTTTTAAAAGAACTTAATCAAATTAACGATATAGCGCACATGGTCGGACGTGGCATGCCATCATCACCTTTGGATAACACACATAGACGAATGACGTCAGTGTGGCATGACATCATCGCCTTTTAGAAACACACGATCGGACGACGTCGTGCGTGGTATTCTATCATCGCCCTTGGGAAGCACACACGGTTAGACGACGTCGGGCGTGTCATGTTATCATTGCCCTTGGAGAGCATACACGATCAGACGAAGTCGGGTGTGACATATTAACATCACCCTTAGACAGAACATACCATCAGGACTACGTCGAGATTGGCATGCCCACATGGCCCTTGGGCAGCACACGGTCGAACGACGTGGAGCATGGCATTCCATCATCGCCTTTGGACAGCACACACGATTGGACTACGTCGAGCGTGGCTTGCCATGATCGCCCTTGGGCAACACACATAGTAGGACGATGTCGAGCGTGACTTGTTATCATCACTCTTGGGCAACATTCATGATCGGACTACTTAGGGTGTGGCATGCCCATATGGCCTTTCCGCAGAGCACACAGTCAGATGATGTCAAAGTGACATGCCATCATAGCTATTGGACTGCATACACGAATGAAAGATGTCGGTCATGGCATTCCATCATCACCCTTGTGCAGCACACACGGTCGGACAACATCAGACGTTAGATGTCATCATTGCCCTTGGGCAACACACATAGATGGACAATTTCTGGCATGGAATGACATCATTTCCCTAAGACAACATACACGCTCAGACAATGTTGGACGTAGCATGATATTATCTCCCTTGGCTTCATGCATGGTCAGACTACGTCGGGCGTGGAATGCCCGCATGGCCCTTGGGGAAGACACCAGTCAGACGATGTCAAGCATGGCATGTCATTATTGCCTTTTGACACCACACACGATTGGATGACGTTTATGTGGCATGCCATCATCGCCTTTCGACTACAGACAAGGACGGACGACGTTGGGCATGGCATGCCATTATCGACATTGTGTAGCAAACATTGTCAAACAAAGTCAGGCGCTTAATGCCATATGACCTTGGCAGCACATGACGGTCGGAGAATTCAGGCGTGCCTGCATAGTACTTGGATAGCACAACACGGTCGGATGACATCGGCCGTGGCATGCCATCATCACCTTTGCACAATACACAATAATGAACGACATCAGACGTGGCATGTCATCAACCTCGTTGGACAGCAAACACAGTCGGGCGATGTTATGCGTGGCTTGCCAGCAAGGTCCTTGGGCAGCACACATAGTCGAACAACAACGAGCTAGCATGGCATCAGCGCCTTTGGACAGCAGACACGATTAGACTACACTAGGCGTGGCATGCCATCATTTCCCTTAAGCAGCAAAGTTAGACAACGTCGGGCCTGACTTGCCATTATTTCCCTTGGAAAGCATACACGATTGGGCAACGTCGGGCGTGGATATTATCATCGCCTTTGGAAAGCACACACGATCGGACCACGTAGGGCGTGGCATGCCCGCATGGTCCTTGGGCAGCACACATGGTCGGATGAAGTCGGTCATGGCATTACATTATCTCCCTTGTTCAGCACACGCGGTTGGACAACGTCGGGGGTGACATGCCATCATCTCCATTGGGCAGCACACACGGTCGGATGACGTCTGGCGTGGCATGCCATCAATGCCCCATGGACAACATATAAGATTAAATGACGTCGGGCGTGTCATGCCATCTTTCTCCTTGGAAAAACCATACACGGTGGACTAGTCGGCGCGTGTATTCCATCCAAGAATGAAAAAATGGTCGGATGATGTAGGGCATGGCATGACATCATCACCCTGGACAACATAAACGGGGTCGGACGACATCGGACATGGCATGCAATAGAACCCTTGGACCGCATACACAATCAGATGACGTCGGGCGTGCCATACAATTATCGATATGTGGGCAGCACACCACTATTGAATCGACGTCGGGGTTACATGCACATTGTCCTTGGGAAGCACAACAATTGTCGGGACTATGTCGGCCTGACATGCCATCATTGTCGTAGGAAAGCACATATGGTTGTACGCACGTTGCAAATGGATGTATCATCCCTTGGTCAGCACACACGGACGAATGACGTCGAGTGTAGATGTTGGCTTTACCCTTAGACTACTTCATATGGTTGGACGACATCAAGCGTGGCATGCCTACATTGGACCTTGGAACCACACCAGCCGGACAACGTCGGGCGTTATTTAGGCAGCACACACGGTTAGTGTATGTCGTTGCTTAGCATGCCATCATCTCTTGCACACAAGACGGACAACGTCGAGCGTGGACATGCCATCCATCACTCTGAACTACAACAATGGTCGGACGAGTCGGGTGTGTCTTTCCATTATCGCCAATGGGTATCAATACGGTCAGCAGTCATCAGGAATTACATGCCTCATTTCATTAGACGCACAAATGGTCGGACGACGTGGAGCAAGCATGCCACATAGCCTGGAAGAACAACCTATATACTAGGCGGTCATGGCATGCCATCATCGCCCTTGGGCATCACATATGGTTAGACAACGTCGAGTGTGGCATGCCATCATCACCCTTGGAAATTATACACGATCGGACGACATTGGGCGTGGTACGTTATCATCACCCTTGGACATCACACACGATTAGACAAGGTAGAGCGTGGCAAGCTGGCTTGGCCCTTGGGAAACGCAAATAGTCAGACAACTTCGGGCGTGGCATGCCATCATCACCCTTAGGCAGCACACACATTTAAAGGATGTCGGTCGTTAGACGTCATCATTGCCCTTGGGCAGCCCACACGGTTAGACTACGTCGGTCGTGGCATGCCATCTCACCTTTGGACAACACACACGGTTGGACGATGTCTTGCGTGCAGACATCCGCCCGTCTGACAACAAACACTGACGAACGACCTCGGAGAAGGTATGCCACATCATCGCCATTAGGACAGCACAACTGTCGGACAATGCTAGGCGTGGCATGCCAGCATGTCTTGGATAATCACATACAGTTGAACAACGTCGAGCGTGGCATGCCCTATCTATTCCGCATGTCATGCCATTCTCGCCCTGGAAACACAGGTGGATAATATCGGAGTGGCATTCTATTTACTCCCTTAGGAATGTTAAACTATTTGATGATGTCAGGCATGGGATGTTATCGTCTCCCTTGGACAGCACACATGATCGGAACACCTTGGGCGTGGCATGCTTTCATGGCCCTTGGGCAACACACACGGTCAAAAGACGTCGTTCGTGTTATGCTATCATTTCCCTTGGGAAGCACACTTGGTTAGACGACGTCGGGCGTGTCATGTTATCATTGCCCTTGGAGAGCATACATGATCAGACGAAGTCGGGTGTGGCATATTAACATCACCCTTAGACAGAACATACCATCGAACTACGTCGAGATTGGCATGCCCACATGGTCGTTGGGCAGCACACGGTCGAACGACGTGGAGCATGGCATGCCATCATCGACTTTGGACAGCACACACGATTGGACTACGTCGGGCGTGGCTTTCCATGATCTCCCTTGGGCAACACACACAGTCGGACGACGTCGAGCGTGACTTGGTATCATCACTCTTGGGCAACTTTCATGATCGGACTACTTAGGGTGTGGCATGCCCATATGGCCTTTCCGCATAGCACACGGTCAGATGATGTCAACGTGACATGCCATCATAGCTATTGGACTGCACACACGAACGTAAGATGTCGGTCATGGCATTCCATAATCACCCTGGCAAGCACACACAATGGACAACAAGTCAGGATTAGATGGCCATCATTTGGACCTGGGCAACAAAACAAAGCCAGATGGACGATGTCTGGCATTGAATGACATCATTTACCTAAGACAACATACACGCTCAGAAAATGTTGGACGTAGCATGATATTATCTCCCTTGGCTTCATGCATGATCAGACGACGTCGGGCGGGCAATGCCCGCATGGCCCTTGGGGAAGACACCAGTCAGACGATGTCAAGCATGGCATGACATCATTCCCTTTGGACACCACACACGATTGGATGACGTTTACGTGGAATGCCATATCGCCTCTTGGCTTAAGACAAGGACGGATGACGTCGGGCGTCGGATTGCCATTTATCTTACAGTGGTAGCAAACATTGTCAAACAATTTCGGGCATTAGATGCCATCATTGACCTTGGGCAGCACATACGGTCGGATTACATCGGGCGTGGCATGCCATCTCACCTTTGGATAGCACACACGGTCGGATGACATCGGCCATGGCATGCCATCATCACCTTTGCACTACACAGACTAATGAACGACATCAGACGTGGCATGTCATCATCCCCGTTGGACAGCAAACACAGTCGGGCGATGTTATGCGTGGCTTGCCAGCATGGTCCTTGGGCAGCACAGATAGTCGAACAACAACGAGCTGGCATGGCATCATCGCCCTTGGACAGCGACCACGATTGGGATACATCAGGCGTGCATCCATCATGACCTTAAGCAGCAAAGTTAGATAACGTCGGGCCTGGCATGCCATTATTTCCCTTGGAAAGCATACACGATTGGGCAACGTCGGGCGTGGATGTTATCATCGCCTTTGGACAGCACACACGATCGGACCACGTAGGGTGTGGCATGCCCGCATGGTCCTTGGGCAGCACACACGGTGGGATGAACTCGGGCATGGCATTACATTATCGCCCTTGTTCAGCACACGTGGTTGGACAACATCGGGGGTGACATGCCATCATCTCCCTTATGAAGTACACACGGTCGGATGATGTCTGGCGTGGCATGCCATCAATGCCCCTTGGACAACATACACGATTAAATGACGTCGGGCGTGTCATGCCATCTTCCTCCTTGGACAACATACACAGTTTGACTATGTCGGGCGTGTCATTCCATCAAGAATGAACAAATGGTCGGATGATGTAGGGCAATGGAATGACATCATCTGGACCCTTGGAAAATATACCAAGGGTCGGACGACATCGGACATGGAATGCCATCAAGAACCCTTGGACCGCCTACACAATCAGATGACGTCGGCGTGCACATACAATTATAGATCTGAGAAGCACACATTTGAATGACGTCGGGTTTACATGCCATATTGTCTTGGGAAGCACACACTGTCGGACTACGCCCGAGCATGACATGCATCATTGCCCTAGGACAGCACATATGGTTGTACGACGTTGGGCATGGCATGTTATCATCCCCTTGGTCAGCTCACGCGGACGAACGACGTCGAGTGTGGAATGTTTGCATGACCCTTAGACTACTCATATGGTTGGACGATATCGAGCGTGGCATGCCCACATGGACCTTGGGCAACACACTCATCCAGACAACGTCGGGCGTTATTTGGGCAACACACACGGTTAGTTTATGTCGGGCTTAGCATGCTATCATCTCTTTTGGATAGCAAACAAGGACGGACAACGTCGAGAGTGACATGCCATCATCACTCTTGGACTACACACATGGTGGGACGACGTCGGGTGTGTCTTGCCATTATCGCCCGTGGGTATCACAGACGATTAGAAGACATCAGGAATTACATGCCATCATTTCCCATAGACTGCACACATGGTCGGACGACGTCGATCAAGGCATGCCATCATAGCCCTTGGATAGCACACGCTATCGGACTATGGCGGTCATGGCATGCCATCATCGCCCTTGGGTATCACATATGGTTAGACAACGTCGAGTGTGGCATGCCATCATCACCCTTGGAAATCATACATGATCGGACGATATTGGGCGTGGCACATTATCATCACTCTTGGACATCCCACACGATTAGACAAGGTAGAGCGTGGCAAGCTGGCTTGGCTCTTGGGAAATGCAAACAGTCGGACAACATCGAGCGTGGTATGCCATCATCACCCTTAGGCAGCACACACATTTTATAACAAAAAAAGGAGTGTGCAATCTAGGACGTCATTCATTGTCCTTGGGCCGCCCATACGGTTAGACTACGTCGGCCGTGGCATGCCATCTCACCCTTGGACAACACACACGGTCGGATGATGTCTGGCGTGGCATGCCATCATCGCCTTTTGACAACACACCACTACGAAAGGACCCTCGGATGAGGTATGCCATTCATCGCCATTGGACAGCACAAAGGTCAGACAACCGCTAGGCGTGGCATGTCAGCATGGTCCTTGGATATCACATACGGTTGACCGACGTCGACGTGGGCAGCCCTAATCACCATTAGACAACACACACAAATCGTACTTACGTCGCGCATGTCAGCCACATGCCCTTTGGAAACACATGGTCGGAATACTATCAGGCAGTGGCAGCTATGATCGCCTTAGAATTCTAAAATATTTGATGATGTCAGGGAATGGCATGTTATCGTCTCCCTTGGACAGGCACACTGATCGGACCCACCTGGGGCGTGGCATGCTTTAATGGCCATTGGGAAACACACACGGTCGAAGACGTCGGTAGTGGTATGCCCTCTCTTCAAGGCGTAGATACACGGTAAGACGATGTAGGCGTGACATTCCTGCTTTGCACCATGTGGCACACACGTAGGATGCCGTAAGGCGTGGAATGCCATCGTTCCATTGGGAAAGCATACTCGGTCGAGAGTTAGGCGTGGTATACATCATCGCCTCGGAACGCAGACACAATAGTACTACGGCAGACATGGCAGGTTCGGTGACCTTGGACAACACATATGATGGACAATGTAGGGTTGCATGCCTTCAGGCCCTTGGGCAGCACAAACGGTCGGATGACATAATTGGCATGCCATCACTCTATTGGGCAGCAAAACAAGTTCGGAAGGCCGTTAAGTGTGGGATGCCATCATCGGCCCCCCCATTGGACAACACCACAAAACGATAGAACGACGTAGAGCAGTGAACATGTTATCATCACTATGGACTAAAGAACGGTAAGTGATGGCAGGCGTGGCATGCTATTATTGACCCTGGCAGCACACACGTGGGATAACATCGGGGTAAACTGACATAAATTGCCCTTAGATAGCATACACTGGTAGGATCTGTCGGGCGTGCTGTTGTCACCATCATTGGAAAGCAACCATGATCGGACAACGTTGAGTGTTGATGTTAATCATTTGCCGTTGGACACACAACGATTGGACCAAGTAGGGAGTTGGCATGCCGCTGGCCCTTGACAGGCATAAAGCTCGGATGACATGGGGTTGTGGATTAGATCATACCATTGGGAAGGCACACGGTGGGATGACGTTGGGCGTGACATGCCATTATCACCATTGGGCAAGCACACACGCGTCAGATGACGTCGGACATTTACATTTCATCATTGCTTTGGGCAAGCACACAAGGCAGAAAAACGTCGGCTTGGGGAATGCCTTCATCGCCCTTGGGAAATCATAAAAAGTTCAAAACATCGGTGTGGCATGCCATCACCGTCCTTGGAAGAAAAAATAGTCGGACGAATAGGTATGGATGGCCATCAGCGCCGGTGGACGAAATAAACAGGTTAGGATGACGTCTGCGGGCATGCCATCATGGCCCTTGGAATCATACACGGTCGGCGGATGTCGGGCAGGCATGCTATCATCGCCCTTTACTGCACACAACAGTCGGACATATGGGTCATTGCATGCGTCATGCCTTTGGGAAGCACCCAACATTCAGACGACGTCGAGCGTGGCATGTCTCTCATCAACCTTGGGACTCACAACGATCAGACGAATCGTGCATGGAAATGCTGTCATCAACCTGGGTAGAACAAAAATTCAGACGACATCGAACGTTAGATGGCAATAATGCCCTTGTCAGCACACCTGGGTCCGTACTCTGAGGGGTGGCATGCCATCATCGCGCTTGGACAACAAGACAATCGTACGACGTCGGGCGTGGCATGTCATCATCCCTTTGGACAACACACACGGATGAATTTGACAATCTAGCGTCGGCATTATACATCGCCATTGGGAGAACACCGGTGGATGAGTCGGGCCGTGGCATGCCATCATCGCCCTTGGAAAGCATACAGGTGGGACGACGTCGGGCGTGGAATGTTATCATCGCCCTTGGACGGACTACACAATAAAACAACATCAGAGTGGCATGCTCGCATGGCCGTGTGCAGCACAGATGATCAGATGACATCAGGTTGCATGCATCATCGACCTGGGAAGCAAACAGGTCGGACAACGTTGGGCTTCACTATCGCTCATTGTATTAGCAGCACACACGGTATAACGAAGTCAGGTATGGCATGCCTTCATCACCTTTGGAACACATACATGATCAGACTATGTCAGGCGTGGTATGCAATCATCACCCTTGGGCAGCACACACGGTTGGACGACAATTGTTGTGGCATGCCCACATGGCCCTTGGGCAGAACACACAGTCAGTTGATGTTGGGCGTGACATGCCACAATTGTAATCGGGCAGCACACATGGTCGGCGAGTCGTAATGGCAGCGATCCGCCCTAAGGAATCACACATGGTCGGATAAACGTCGAGTGTTGATGCCATCATCGGCCTTAGACAACAACACGACCAAACTATGCGGATGTGGCATGACATAATCACCTACGGGCCCAACACACACGGCGGACAATGTCGAGAGTGTCATTCAACTCCGCATTGGAAAGCATACACGATCGGACGGGGACGTAGGGGTGGCGTTCATCATACATTGGCACAACACACATGATCGACATGTAAGGCGTGGCATGCCCGCATGGAACTTGGGTAACACACATAGTCAGATGATGTAGGGAGTGGCTTTCCAACATCGCCATAAGGGCAGCATACATGGTCGGACGACTAGGGCGTGGCATGCCATTTTCGCCCTTGAGCAGCACTCATGGTTGGACAATGTCGGGCGTGGCATGCCATCATCTTCATTGGGCAGTAAAAGGTCGAACGATGTTGGGCGTGACATGCCATTATCTCCCTTGAGCCACACACACGGTCGGACGATGTCGGATGTGGCATGACATTATTGACCTTGGACAACATTCACAGTCGGACGATGTCGGGCATTGCATGCAATCATCTCCCTTGGACAATATTCACGATAGGACGATATCGGGCATGGTATGGCATTATCACTCTTTTAATGAACACACGGTTGTAAGATGTCGGGCGTGGCATTCCATCATAGCCCTTGGATAGCTTATATAGGGTAGGACGTCGTCGTGCGTGTCATGTCATCATCGCCTTTAGACAGCAAATACACTTGGACAACATCGCGTGTGGCATATTATTATCGGCCTTTGAATGAACACAGTCTGAAAACGTCAAGCGTGGCATGATATTATCGCCATTGGGAGGCACACACGGTCGGAAGACATCGGGCGTTAAATGCCATCATTTCCCTTGGACAACATACATGATCGGACTACATCGGCCGTGGCATGTTATCATCGCCCTTGGTCAGCACACACGTTAAGACGACGTCTAGTGTGCAATGCTATCATCTCCCTCAGAATGAATACATTGTCGGGCGTGGCAAGCAATCATCGCCATTTGAGACCATGCACATGACAATACATCATCGATCGTGGAATAACATTATCTCCCTTGGACATCATACAATATCAGACAACGTTGGGCGTGACATGTAATCATCGCCCTTGGAATGAACAAACGGTCATGCAATATCGGGCGTGGCATGCCATCATCGCCCATGGACAGCATAGATAGGGTCGGACGACGTCGGGCGTGGCATGCTTTAATCTCCCTTGGACAACATACACGGTCGGACGACATGGGGCGTGGGATGTTATCATCGCCCATGGACTGCACACACGGTTGGACAACAGCGGGCATGGCAATGCTATCTTAACCATTGGGCAGCACACACGGTCAGATGACGTTGGGCATTATATGTTATCATTGACCTTGTGTAGCACACACGGTCGGACTACGTCAGGTGTGACATTCCATCATCGCCCTTGGACAGCACAGACGATCGTACGACATCGGGCATGACATGTCATCATCCCTTTGGACAAGACAAACAGACGAACAACATCAAGCGTGGCATGAAATCACCGCCCTTGCACAACACATACGGTTGGAAGACATAGGTCGTGGCATGCCCACATGGCCCTTGGGCAACACACAGTCGGACAACATTGGACGTGATATGTCATAATCGTACTTCGGTAGCACACACGGTCAAAGGACGTCGAGTGTGGCATGCCATTTTTCCCTTGGACAGCACACACGGTAAGACGACGTCGAGCTTAGCATGCCATTATCGCCATTGGAAAGCTTACACGATTACACTATCTTGGGTGTGACATGCCATCATCTCCCTTAGGTAGCACACACGGTCAGACGACATCGAGCATGTCATGCTATAATCGCTCTAGGAAAGCGTACATGCTCAGACAATGTTGGGCATGGTATGTTATCATCACTCTTTCACAACACACACGATCGGACCACATATGGTGTGGCATGCCCGCATGGCCCTTGGGTAGCAAGGTCAGAATGTAAATTGTGCGTACATTGCCTCATCCACCATTGTGACCACAAAGGGTTGGACAACCGTTAGGGCATGACATGTCATCATCACCCTTGGGAAGAACACATTGTCAGACGATGTTGGGTGTAGCATGCCATCATCGCCCTTGGACAGCATACACGGTCGGATGACGTCGAGCTTGGCATGCCATCATCGCCCTTGGAATGAACACACGATCAGAAATTGTCGAGCTTGTAATGCCATCATCGCCGTTAGATAACATACACAGGGTCGGACGACGTCAGGCGTGGCATTCCATTATCACCCTTGAAAATCATTCACGATCGGACGATGTCAGGCGTTGCATGTCATCATCGCCATTTGACATCATACACGATCGAACAACGTCGGGTGTGGCATGCTATCATCGCCCTTTGGTAGAACACACGGTCGGATGACGTCGGGTGTTAATTTCCATCATTGACCATGAACAATATACATGGTTGGACTACGTCGGGCATAGAATGTTATTATCGCCCTTGGTCAGCACACATGATTGGATGACGTCGGGCGTGGCATACTATCATAGCCCATGGGAAGCACACACGATCAGATGATGTTGGGCATGACATGCCATAATTTCCCTTGGGCATCACACACGGTCAGATGACATTGGGCATGGCATGACACTATTGCCTATGAACAACATACAAGGATGGACGATGTCGGGCTTAGCATGCCATCATCGCCTATAGACTGCACACACGGTCGGACAATGTCTGGCCTTTCATGCCATCATCGCCCTTGGGCAGCAGACACGGTCAGACAACATCGGCAGTAACATGCCATCATTTCCCTTGGACAACACACACGGTCGAACAACGTCTGGCGGTGCACGCCATCTCACCCTTGGACAACACACGGTTAGATGATGTCGAGAATGGAAAGCCATCATCACCCTTGGACATCACACACGATAACACAACGTAGGGCGTGGCATGCCATCATCCACCTTGGAAAACACACACGATCGGAGTACGTTAGCCATGGAATATTGTCATCACCTTATGCCAGCACACATAGTCGAATGACGTCAAGTGTGGCACGCCTTCATCGATCTTGGGCAACATATACGGTAGCATGATATCAGGCGTGGCATGCCATCATTGATATTGGGTAGCACAAACGGTCAGACGACGTCGGGCATGAGATGCCATCATCGCCCTTGGAATGAACACAAGGGAGAACGATGTCGGACGTGGCATTTTATTATCTCCCTTGGACGGTATACACGCTCGAACAACGTCGGGCATCGTATGTTATAATCTCCCTTGGAGTGCACACACTATCGGAAGACATCTGGCGTGGCAATACTATCATCGCCCTTTGGCAGCACACATGGTCGGAAGACGTCCGACGTTAGATGCCATCATTGCGTTTGGGCAGCACACATGGTCGAACTACGTCCGACGTGGCATTCCATCATCGCCCTTAGAGATCAAAGACGATGGTACGACTTCGGGCGTGGCATGTCATCATCCCTTTGGACAACACATACGGAAGAACGATGTCGAGCGTGGCATGCCATCATCGCCCTTGGACATCACATACGGTTTGACAACATTTGTTGTGGCATGCCCAAATGGCCCTACGACAGCACACACAGTCGGATGATGTTGGGCATGACATGCCATAGTCATAGTTGGGTAGCACACATGGTCGAACGACGTGGGGCATGGAATTCCATCTCACCCTAGAACAACACACACGGTCGGAAGACGTCAGGCTTGCCATGCCATCATCGCCCTTTGAAAACATACACGGTCAGACGATGTCGGGCGTGGCATGTTATCATTGCCCTAGGAATGCATACACGGTCGGATGATATAGGGCATGGAAATGCGATCATCGCCCTTGGTCATCTTTCACGGTCAGACTATGTTGCGTGTGGCATGCTGTGATCGATCATGGTTGTCGCATTCGTACTAATCTAATATATGTTCTTGATTTTTCCATCGCGTTGTACTAGTCTTTCATTTTAAACTTAATATTACATGAAGCATCTTACCTTTGTAGTTATACATTTATATTATTCTATATAAATAAAAATATAATAATTTTTTTTTTAAAAAAAAACACACCAAATTAAGGAGACAGCACACACAATCAGAATAAGTCAAGTGTGGTATGCCATCATGGCCCTTGGGCAGCACATACGGATGGATGACGTTGGCCGTGGCAATGCCATCATCGCCCTTGAGCAGCACACACGGTCGGATGACGTTCAGCATGGCATGCCATCATCCTCATTAGGCAACACACACAGTCGGTCGATGTAGGGCGTGACATGCCATCATTGGCCTTTGGTAGCACAAACAATCAGGCAACGTCGAGCGTTAATTTACATCATTGCCCTTGGACAGCATACACGATCAGACTACGTCGGGCGTGGTATGTTATCACTGTCCTTGGTCAGCACACACGCTCGAACGACGTCAAGTGTGTCATGCCTGCAATTCCCATGGATAGCACACAAGGACTGACGACTTTGGGCGTGGCATACCATCATCGACCTTAGACTGCACACACGGTTGGACAATATCTGTCTTGGCACACCATCATCGCCCTTGGGAAGCACACACAGTCAAATGACGTCATGCGTTACATGCCATCATTTCCCTTAGACAACACACACGATAAAATGACGTCGGGCATGGCATGCCGTCTCCCCATTGGACAACACACACGGTCAGACGACGTCTAGCGAGGCATGTCATCATCGCCCTTGGATAGCACAGACGATCAGACTACGTCGGGCAAGGAATTCCATCATCGCCCTTGGGCAACAGAAACCATCGAACGATGTCGGATTTGGTGTGCCATTATTTACAATTGAAAGCACACACGATCGGATGATGTTAGGTGTCGCATGTTATCATCACCCTTGGACAACACACACGATTGGACCACGTAGGCTGTGGCATGCCGCATTGTCCTTTTAAAAAACACACGGTCGAATGACATTGGCGTGGCACTGCATCATCGTCATTGGGCAGCACAACGGTCGGACGATGTCGGGCTTGACAAGCCATCATCACCCTTGGAAAGCACACACAATCGGACGACATCGGGCATAGCATGTAATCGTCGCCTTTGGAAAATATTCAAGATAGGACGACATCGGGTGTGGCATGCAATCATCGCTGTAAGAATAAATACACGGTCAGACAATGTCAGGCGAGCCATGCCATTATCGGTTTTTGAAAGCATATACAGGTTCGAATGTCGTCAGGCATGGAATGGGATCATCGCCCTTGGACTGCCCACACGGTCGGATGACATAGGGCGTGGCAATGCAATCATTGAATTTGGGCAGCACACATGGTCGAACTACTTCGGGAGTGGCATTCCACCGTTTCCCTTAGACAACAGAGATGATTGTACGATATCGGGTGTGGCATGTCATCATCCCTTTCGACAACATACACAGACAAATGACATGGAGCGTGTCATGCCATCATCGCCCTTTGACTGCACATACGTTTGGACGACATCTGTTGTGGCATGACGACATGGCGCTGCGGCAGCACACATAGTAAGATGATGGTGGGTGTAACATGCCACAATTGTACTTGTGCAGCACACATGGTCGGACGATGTTGCGCATGGCATGCTATCTCGCCCTAGGACAAAACACATGGTCGGATGACATCGAGCTTTGCATTCTATCATCGTCCTTGGACAACACACACAATCAGATTATGTCGGGCGTGGCATGACATAATCACCCTTGGCACTAAACACGAGTGGACAACATCGCGAATGTCATGCCATCAGCACCCTGGAAAGCATATACGATCGATGAAGTAGGGCATGGCATTTTATCTCACATTTGCAGAACACACACAATCGGACCATGTAAGGCGTGGAATGCCTGCATGGCCCTTGGGCAGCACACATAGTCGGATGATGTAGGGAGTGGCCTTCCATCATCGCCATATGGCAGCACACATGGTCGGACTACTAGGGTGACATGCCATCATCGCCCTTGGGCAACACACATGGTTGGACGACGTCGAGCGTGGCATGACATCATCGTCATTGGGCAGTAAAAGGTTGAACGATGTCGGGCGTAACATGCCATCATCTCCCTTGAGCAACACGCACGGTCGGACGACGTCGGGTGTGGCATGACATTGTTGACCTTGGACAACATTCACTGTCCGACGATGTCGGAGTTCAATGCCATCATCTCACTTGGAAAACATACACGGTCGGACTACGTCGGGCGTGGCATGCTATAATCGCCCTCGGTCAGCACACATGTTCGGACAACGTCAAGTGTGGCATGCCATCATCTCCCTCTAAATGAATATATGGTCGGACGATGTCGGGCGTGGCCTGTCATCATCTCTATTGGACACCATGCACAGGGTGATACATCATCGAGCGTGGCATGACATTATCTCCCTTGGACATCGTACACGATCAGACAATGTCGGGCTTGACATACCATCTTCGCCTTTGGAATAAACAAACAGTCGAACGATATTGGGTGTGGCATGACATCATAGCTCATGGACAACATACACAGGATCAAATGACGTAGAGCGTGACGTGCTATAATCGCCCTTAGACATCATACATGGTCGGACGACATGGGGCGTGGCATGTTATCATTGCCCTTGGACTGCACACACGGACGGAAGACATCGGGCATGGCAATGCTATCTTAGCCTTTGGGCAGCACACATAGTGGAACGACGTCGGGCATTATATGTTATCATTGCCCTTGGGCAGCACAAACGGTCAGAATACATCGGGCATGAAATTCCATCATCGCCCTTGGATAGCACAGACGATCGTACGACATTGGGAATGACCTATCATCATCCCTTTGGACAAGACAAACAGACGAACAATGTCAAGCATGGCATGAAATAATGGCCCTTGGACAGCACATACGGTTGGACGACATAGATCGTGGCATGCCCATATGGCCCTTGGGCAACACACATAGTCGGACGACATTAGACGTGATACTTCATAATCGTACTTGGGTAGAACACACGCTCAAAGGAAGTCGAGCGTGGCATAACATTTTTCCATCGGATAGCACACACGGTCGGATGACGTCGAGCGTGGCATGCCATCATCTCCCTTGGACAGCACACACGATCACACTATGTCGGGTGTGGCATGCCATCATCGCTCTTAGGCAGGACACACGGTCAAACGATGTCGGGCATGGC
This sequence comes from Solanum habrochaites, assembly GCA_027704765.1. Taxonomy (NCBI): domain Eukaryota; kingdom Viridiplantae; phylum Streptophyta; class Magnoliopsida; order Solanales; family Solanaceae; genus Solanum; species Solanum habrochaites. The sequence continues at coordinate 74,429 of JAKWJA010001692.1, read as the reverse complement.
ATGCCCTAATCGCCCTTGGAAAGCATACATGATCGGACAATGTTGGGCATGGTATGTTATCATCACCCTTTTACAACACACAAGATCGAACCACATATGGTGTGGCAGGCCGCATGGCCTTGGCAGACGAGTAAGAAATGCAATTGTTACGTCACATCGATCATCAACCATTGGGCACCACAAAGGTCGGACAAACGTAGGGCATGACATGTCAGCATCACTGGGAAGCACACATGGTCAGACGATGTTGGGTGTGGATGCATCATCGCCCTTGGAACGATTAAATGGTCGGATGCCGTCGAGACCTGGAAGCCGTCACGCCCTGGAATGAACACACGATCAGAAATTGTCGAGCTTTTCATGCCATCATCGCCCTTAGATAAAATACATAGGGTCAGACGACGTCGGGCATGTCATTCCCTTAGATAAAATACATAGGGTCAGACGACGTCGGGCATGTCATTCCATTATCACCATTGAAAATCATTCACGATCGAACGATGTCGGGCGTTGCATGTCATCATCGCCCTTTGATATCATACACGGTCGAACAACGTCGGGTGTGGCATGATATCATCGCCCTAGGGTAGCATATACGGTCGGACGACATCGAGTGTTAATTTCCATCATTGACCTTGAATAACATATACACGGTTGGACTATGTCAGGCGTGGAAACTATCATACCCCATGGACAGCACACACGGTCGGATTATGTCGGGCGTGACATGCCATCGTTGCCCTTGGGCAGCACATACGCTTAGATGACATTGGGCATGGCATGCCACTATTGCCTTTGGACAGCATACAAGGAAGGACAACGTCGGGCTTAGCATGCCATCATTGCCTATGCACTGCACACATAGTCGGAAGATAACTGGCCTTGAATGCCATCATCGCCCTTGGGCAACACACACGGTCGGACAATGTGGGCAGTTACATTCCATCATTACCCTTGGACAACACACACGGTCGAACAACGTCTGGCATGGCACGCCATCTCACCCTTGGACAACACACAATGTCGGATGATGTTGAGCATGGCATGACATCATCACCCTTGGACATCACACACGATAAGACCAGATAAGGTGTGGCATGCCATCATCCACCTTAGATAGCACACATGATGGGAGTACGTCAGCCATGGAATATTGTCATTGCCCTATGTCAGCACACATAGTCGGATGAAGTCAATTGTGGCATGCCTTCATGGCCCTTGTGCAACACATACGATAGCATGATGTCAGGCGTGGCATTCGATCATCGGGTAGCACACATGGTAGGACGATGTCGGGCGTTACATGCCATCATATCCCTTGGAATGAACATATTGTTGGACGATTTAAGGCGTGGCATGCCATCATCTCCCTTTGATAGTATACACAAGGTCGAACGATGTCAGGCATGGCATTCTATTATCTTCCTTGGACTGTATACACTCTCGAACAACGTCGGGCATTATTTGTTATCATCTCCCTTGGAGTGTACACACTATCGACCGACATCGGGCGTGGCCATGCTATCATCTCCCTTTTGCATCACACATGGTCGGGCGTTAGGTTCCATCATTGCCTTTGGGCAGCACACACGGTCGAACTACGTCGGAAGTTGCATTCACTCATCGCCCTTAGACATCACAGACGATCGTATGACGTCAGGCGTGGCATGTCATTTTCCCTTTAGACAACAAACATGGACAAATGACGTCGAGCTGGAATGCCATCATTACCCTTGGACAACACATACAGTTTAACGACATTTGTTGAGGCATGCCCACATGGCCTTTTGGTAGCACCCACAGTCGGATGACATTGGGCGTGAAATGCCATAATTGTACTTAGGCATCACACACGGTTGGACGACATTGGGCGTGTCATGCTATCTCACACTAGGACAGCACACATGGTCGAACGACGTCGAGCGTGGCATGGCATCATTTTCCTTGGAAAGCACACACTATCAGACTATGTCGGGCATGGCTACGAAAGGCGTGGCATGCCCGCATAGACCTTCAGTAGCACACATGGTTGGATAACGTTAGGCGTGACATTCCATCATTGCCATTGGGCAGCACACACGGTCGTACGACGTACGGTTGAAATTCCATCATCGCCCTTGGGCAGCACACCCGGTTAGACGACGTCAAGGGTGGCATGAAATCATCATTAATTTTTTGAAAAATGTCTTTTAACCCATTTAATTTTGAATTTCCCTCAATTTTGAGGAAAATTGTATATTTTATTTCTACGAATCTGATAAAAAAATAGATTTTTGAGTTTGGAATACCTTGGTAACACATCTTAGAATGTCAATTTTAATGCTAGAAAATCAATTTTATGATAAAAAGCTTTTATCCAATTCAATTTTACATTTCTCCTTGTTTTTCACACACGGTTGGACGACGTCGAGCGTGGCATTCCATCGTCGCCCCTAGACAACACACACGATCAGAATACGTCGAGTGTTGTATGCCATCATGGCCCTTGGGAAGCCCATACGAACGGATGACATTTTCTATGACAATGCCATCATCGCCCTTGGAAAGCACACATAGTTGGATGACATCGGGCGTGGTATGCCCGTATGGTCCTTGGGCAGATTACACGGTCGGACTACATTGAGCATCGCATACCATCATCACCCTTATGCAGTAGATATAGTCAGATGATTACAGGCGTAGCATACGATCATCGCCCTTGGGCTTCACACATGGTCCGACGACGTCGGGTGTGGCATCCAATCATCGCCCTTGGAAAGCTTGCACGATCAGACGACGCTGGGCGTGGCATTTTATCATCGCCCTTGGAAAGCACACACGATTGGATGTCGTCGGGCGTGGCATGCCCGCATGGAACATGGGCATCACACACAGTCGGATGATGTCGGGCATTGCATGCCATCATCGCCATTGGTCAGCACACACGGTAGGACGACGTCTGTCGTGACATGCCAACTCGCCTATGGACAACACACACAGTGGGATGACGACGGTCCTCAAATGCCATCATCGCCCTTGGCCTACACACATGGTCAGACGACGTCGAGCGTGGCATGCCATTATCTCCCATGGATAGCACACACAGTGTCGGACGACGTTGGGCGTGGCATGACATCTTCTCCCTTTGATAGCATACATGGTCGGACGACATCGGGCGTGGCATGTTATCATCACTCTTGGACTGGACACACGGTCTGACGATGTTAGGCATGGCAATACTATCATCGCCCTTGGGCAACAACACATGGTCGGGCGATGTCGGGCGTTGCATTACTTTATCGCCCTTGGACAACATATAAAAAGTCAGACAAAATCGGGCATGGCATGCCATCATAACCATTGGACGCAGACAACATCCGACGAACGTCGTGGCGTGCCATGAAGCAGCCCCTTGGCAGCACACCTATTGAATGATTCGGGTGTTACATTCCATCATTGCTCTGGGCAGTACACAAAGTAGACGACGTTGGGCGATGCATTCCATCATTTCCCTTGGACTGCCCGGATGGTCCGTACACGTTGGCCATTGCATGAACTCATCGCCCGTGGTCAGACACACCTGACAAACAACGTCGACATGGCATGCTGCATACCCTTTGGACTCTCTAACGGTTAGACGACCATCAGGAGTTGCATGCCCACATGTGTCCTGGGCAGCACACTTCAGTCTTACAACAATCGAGCTTACTTGGGCACAAAATTGGGGGGGTCAGATTATGTTGCCCTGTAATGACGTCATCGCATTTGGATAGCACACAAGGACGGAAAACATCGGCCTTGGCATGCCATCATCTCCCTTGGACTACACACATGGTCAGACCACGTCGTGTGTACTATGCCATCATCGCTCGTGGGCATCACATACGGTCGGATGAAGTCGGGAGTTACATGATATCATTGCCCTTGGGCTACATACATGGTCGGACTACATCAGGAGCGGTACGCCATTGCAGCCCTTGGATAGCACAGACAATCGTACAATGTCGGGCATGTTATGTCATCATCCCTTCGGATAACCCACACACATATGAATAACATCGAGCGTGGCATGCCATCATCGCCCTTGGTAAGTATAGACGGTCGGACAATGTCGGGCGTGGCATGCCATCATCGCCCTTCGAAAGCATACACGGTCAGATGATATCGGGCGTGTCATGTTATCATCGCCCTTGGACAAAACACACAATCAAAAAACATCGGACATGGCATGCCCGCATGGCCCTTAGGAAGCCCACCCGATCAGATGACATCGGGTGTGGCATGCCATCATCACCCTTGGGCAGCAAACACGCTCGCACAACGTCGGGCATCATATGTCATCATTGCTATTGGGAAGCACACATGGTCAGACGATGTTAGGTATGGCATGCCATCATCGCCTTTGAAACACATACAAGATCAATCTACGTCGGAAATGACATGCAATCATCGCCCTTGGGCAACACACACGGTCGGACGACGTTGAGTGTGGTATGACATCATCTCCCTAAGACAACACAAACAATCTAACTACGTCGGGCGTGGCATGCTATCATCGCACTATGTCAGCACACACAGCCAGATGACGTCAAGCGTGGCATGCCTGTGTGGCCTTTGGGAAACAGACACGGTCGCTCCATGTCGGGCGTGGCATGCAATCATCGTTGTTGGAAAGCACACACGGTGGGATGACGTTAGGCGTGCCATGCCATCATTGCCCTTGGACAACACACACGGTCGGAGAACGTCGAGCGTTACATGCCATCATCGCCGTTGGAATGAACACACAATCGAATAACGTCGTGCATGGCATTCCATCATCGGCGTAGGACAACATACATAGGGTCGGACAACACCAGGCGTGGCATGCCATCATCGCCCTTGGACATCTTACACAGTCAGATGATGTCGACGTGGCATATAATTATTTCTGTTGGAATGTACACTCAGTTGGATGATGTCAGGCTTTGCAATGCGATCGTCGCCCTTTTGCAGCACACACGGTCACACGACGTCGGACGTTAGATGCCATCATTGCCCTTGGGCAGTTTACATGGTAGGACTATGTCGCGTGTGGAATGTTGTCATCTATCATGGTTGTCGCATTCGTACTAATCTAATGTATGTTCTCGATTTTCCCATCATGTTATACTAGTCTTTTATTTTTAACTTAATTATGACACAGCTATTACTTCTAGTTTGAACAAGCCTATTGGAGAGAACGGGGTGTGCCAATGTAGTGGAAAAGATAGGGGGGGGGTGAGGAGGGGGTAGGGAGGTTGATCGTGGGAAGGGGTTAAGATGTATACCTTATTCTATATAAATAAAAATATAATAATATCTTTTTTAAAAAAACTAAACCAGATTAAGGAGACAACACAAACGGTCGGATGACGCTGGATGTGGCATGCAATTATCGTCTTTGCTTTATACATACGGACGAATGACGTTGGGCATGGCATACCATCATCGCCCTTTGGAAGCACAGACGGTCGGACGATGTTGTGCGTGGTCACCTTTTGGAAGCACACACGGTCAGAGGATATCATGTGTGGCATGTTATCATTGCCCTTCAAGAGCATACACGATTAAACGACGTCAGGAGTGGCATTTTATAATCGCCCTTAGACAATTCATGTTGTCGGACTACGTTGTGTGTGGCACACAAATGGGCTCTTGGGAATCACATGGTGGAACGACGTGGGGCATGGCATGCCATCATTTCCCTTAGACAACACACACGATTGGACTACGTCTTGCATGGCATGCCATCATTGCCCTTGGATTTCATATGTGGTTGGACGACATCGGCGATAACATTCCCGCAAGTCCCTTGGACAACACACATGATCGGACGACGTCGAGCATCCCATGCAATTATCTTCTTTGGACAGCACACACGGTGACGTCGGGGCGTTGTATGTCATACACAACCTTGGGATATACACACGGATGAACGACATCGGGCGTGACATGTTATCATCACTCTTGAACAGCACACACGGTCGAACTACGTAGGGTGTGGCATGCCCATATGGCCTTTTGAAAGAGCACATGATCAAAAAATGTCAATGTAACATGCCATCATCGCCATTGGATTACACACTAGGACAGACGAGGTCAGGCGTGTCATGCAATTATCTCCCTTGTGCATTAAACACTATCAAACGATGTCGGGCGTTAGATGCCATAATTGACCTTGGTCAGCACACTCGGTCAGACTACATCGGCCGTGGCATGCCATCATCGCCTTTGCACAACACACACTAACGAACGACATCGGACGTGGCATGCCATCATTGCCGTAGGACAGCCCACACGGTCGGATGATATTAGGCGTGGCATGCTAGCATGGTCCTTGGGCAGCACACACGATCTAACGTTAATGAGCTGGCATGGCATCAACACCCTTGGACAGCACACACGAATGGAGTACACTGGGTATGGCATGACATTATTGCCCTTAAGAAGCACGGTAAGACAACGTCGGGCCAGACATGCCATTATTGCCCTTTGAAAGCATACACGATCGGGCAACGTCGGGCGTGGCATGTTATTATCTCCCTTGGAAAACATACACGATCGGAACATATTAGGCGTGGCATGACCGCATGGCCCTTATGCAGCACACACGGTTGGATGATGTCGGGCATTGCATTCTATTATGTCCCTTGTTTAGACAGTCGAACGACGTCGATCGTGACATGCCATCATCTCCCTTGGGAAGAACACATGGTAGGATGACGTCGGGCGTGGCATGCCATCAATGCCCCTTGGACATCTTATACGGTTGGACGACGTTGGGGGTCGCATTCCAACTTCCTCCTTGGAAATCATACACAGTTGGACTACGTCGGTTGTGTCACTCAATCATCGCCCTTTGAATGAACACATGGTCTGGAGATGTTGGGCGTGGCATGAATTCATCGCCCTTAGATAACATACACAAAGTCGGACAAAATTGGGCATGGCATGCCATCATAACCCTTGGACTGCATACACGGTCGGATGACGTCGCGCATGCCATGCAATCATCGCCCTTGGGAAGCACACTCTATTGAATGACGTCGGGTGTTACATGCCATCATTTCCCTTGGGTAGTACACACGGTCGGACTACGTCGGGCTATGTATTCCATCATTGCACTTGGAATGCAAAGATGGTCGTACGACGTTGGCCAAGGCATATTATCATCACCCTTAGTCAGCACATATGGACGAACTACGTCGAACGTGGCATGCAGGCATGACCCTTGGACTACTCATATGGTTTCACGACATCGGGGGTGGCATGACCACATGGCCCTTGGGCAACACACTTAGCTGGACAACTTCGAGCGTGACTTATTATCATTACTCTTGCGCAACACACACGGTCGGACTATGTAGCGGGTGGCATGAACATATGGCCTTTTAACAGAGCACTCGGTCAGACGAACAACGTCGAACGTGGCATGTTGGCATGACCCATGGACTAATCAAACCGTTGGACGACATCGGGCGTGGCATATAATTAAAGCCCTAGGGAAGGACACTAAGCCTTACAACATTAGGCGTTACTTGGGCAGCATATACTATTGAATTATGTTGGGCTTTGCATGCCATCATCACCATTGGATAACATACAAGGACGGACGACGTCGGCTGTGGCATGCAATCATCGCCCTTACACTACACACATGGTCGCACGACGTCTTGTATTCTATGCCATAATCTACCATGGGCAGCACATACGGTCGGACGACTTCGGGCGTTACATGCCAGCATTGCCCTTGGGCTGCACACATGGTCGGACTATGTCGGAGTGGCATGCCATTAAAGCCCTTAGACGACACAGACGGTCGTACAACATCAGGTGTGACATTTTATCATCCCTTTGGACAACATTCACGGACGAACGATGTAGAGCGTAGCATGCCATCATCGCCCTTGGATTTCACTTACTGTTGGATGACATCGGGCGTCTCATGCCCATATGGTTCTTGGAAAGCACACATAGTCGGATGACGTCGGATGTTACATGCCCTCACTGCACTTGGGCAGCCCACACGGTTGGATGATGTCAATCGTTGAAATCCATCTAGCCCTTGGACAGCACAACCGATCAGAATACGTCGGGCATGTCATGCCATCATCGCCCTTGGGCAGCACATACGGTCAGATGACATCGGGTGTGGCATGTCATCATCACCCTTTGAAAGCATACACGATCGGACGACGTTGGGCCTAGAATGTTATCATCACCCTTTGACATCACACACGGTCAAATCACATAGAGCGTGGCATGCCAGCATGGCCCTTAGGCAACACATACGGTCCGACTACATCGGGCATGGCGTGCCATCATCGCCCTGGGGCAGCACACACGTTCACATAACGTCGGTCGTTAGATGTCATCATTTCCCTTGGGCATCCCACACGGTCGGACAATGTTTGGGAAGTCATGCCATCATATCATTCGGACAACACACTGACAAATGATATCAGATGTGGTATGCCATCATCACCATTGGACAGCACATAGGGTCGGACGACGCTAGGCGTGGCATGCCAGCATGGTCCTTGGACATCACACACGGTCGGATGACGTCGAGCGTGGCATGCCATAATTTCCCTTACACAGCGCACACAATTAGACTACGTCGGGCATGTCATGGAATCATCGCCTTTGGGAAACGCACGGTTGGACAACATCGGGCGTGGCATGCCATCATCGCCTTTTGAAAGCATACACAATTGGACAACATCAGGCAAGGCAAGTTATCGTCGCCTTTGGACAGCACACATGATCGGACCACGTAGGGCGTGACATGCCTTCATGGCCTTGGTCATCATACACGGTCGGATAACATCGGGTGTGGAATGCCATCATCTCAATTGGGCAGCATACACGGTCGGACGATGTCGGGCATGACAAGCCATAGTCTCCCTTGGGCAGCACACACGATCAGATGACATCGGGCGTGGCATGCCATCATCGCCCTTGGATAGCATACATTATTGGATGACGTAGGGCGTGGTATGCCATCATCGCCTTTTGAATGATCACACGATCGTACAACATCGAGCGTGGCATGCCATTATCGCCCTTGAACAGCACACACAATCGCAACGTCGGCTTGAATTTATCAGCCCCCCCTGGATTGGCACGCACGTTCAGACAAACCCCCCCCCCGTTAGTCGTGTCAATCACTCTAATAGACCTTGTGGCAGCAGACACGGTGGATAACATGGCATAACATGTTCATGCATTGCCATTGCGATAACATTCCACGTGTTAGGACTACTTCGTGCAATGACATGTTATCATCACCCTTGGAAAGCTACATGATCGGCACACTTGGGCGTGACATGTTATCATTCCCCGGTGGACCGGGAACTACGATCGGACACGGTAGGGCCAGGTGGCATAACGCACATTGCCTTGACAACACACACGATTAGATGACGTTGGGTAGGGAATGCCATTATCTCCATTGGGCAGCACACACGGTGGGATGACGTCGGGGTTGACAAGCAATCATCGCCGTTTTGCAGCATACACGGTCGAATGACGTCGGGCGTTACATGCCATCATTTCCCTTGGGCATCACACACGGTCGGACAAAGTCGGGATTGGTATGCCATCATCACCTTGGAAAATCACACAAGCATGGACGACAACGGGCATGGCATGCCATCATCGCCCTTCGACATCATACTCGGTCGAACGACGTCAAGCATGCCATGCCATCATTACCCTTGGGTCATCCCCCCCACCCCCCCCCCCATATGCTGGTCGGGCAATTTAGGGCATTACATGCCATCATTGCTCATGGATAAAACATACGGTCGTACGACGTCAGGCGTGACCTATCATAATCCCTTTGGATAAAAGACATGGCTGTAAGACGTCGGGCGTGGCATGTCATCATCCCTTTGGACAAAATACACGGATGAACTAATGTCATGCCATTATCGCCCTTTGACTACACATACGATTGGACGACATCGGAAGTGGCATGCCCACATGGACCTTGGGTAGCACTTGGGCAGTACACATGGTCAAACGACATCGGGTGTGGCAAGTCATTTCGCTCTTGGACAACACACACAAGGTGACGACATCAAGCGTGGCATGACATCATCTCCCTTGGAAAGCATACACGATCAGACGCCATTGGGTGTGGCATGTTATCATCACCCTTGGAAAACACACACGATCGGACCACATACGGTGTGGAATGCCCGCATGGCCTTGGGAAGCACACAGCATCAAAGTACGTAGGGTGTGGCATTCCATCATTACCTTACAACAGTACACACAGTCGGACGTTAGATATGTCAAGTGTGGCATGCCTGTGTAGACTTTGGGAAACAGACATTGTCGCACAATGTCAGGCGTGGCATGCAATCATCGCCATTGGAAAGCACACACGGTCAGCCGACGTTAGGTGTTCCATGCCATCATCGCCCTTAGACAATATACACGGTCGGAGAACGTCGAGCATGACATCCCATCATGGCCGTTGGAATGAAGACACGATCAAACGATGTCGTGCATGGAAAGCCATCATCGTCCTAGGACAACATACATAGGGTTGGACAACGTCAGGCGTGGCATGGCATCATCGCCCTTGGACAACATACACGGTCAGAAAATGTCGGACGTGGCATGTTATCATTTCTATTGGAATACACACTCAGTCGGATGATGTAAGGCTTCGCAATGCGATCATCGCCCTTGTGCAGCACACACGGTCAGACGATGTCGGACGTTAGATACCATCATTGACCTTGGGTTATTTACACGGTAGGACTAGGTCACGTGTGGAATGCTATCATCTATCATGGTTATCGCATTTGTACTAATCTAATGTATGTTCTCAATTTTCCAATCACGTTATACTAGTCTTTCATTTTTAACTTAATACGACACGAAGCATATTACTTTTCTAGTTTTACATATATATTATTCTATATAAATAAAAATATAATAATATTTTTTTAAAAAAAAATTAAACCAGATTAAGGAGACAACACACACGGTTGGACGACGTCAGACGTGGCATGCCATTATCATCTTTGGATTACACACTCGGACGAATGACGTCGGGCATGGCATGCCATCATCGCCCTTTGATAGCACACACGGTCGTACGAAGTTGTGCGTGGTTGCCTTTGGGAAGCACGCACAGTCAGAGGATATCAGGCATGGCATGCCATCATCGCCCTTGGATTTCACATGCAGTTGGACGACATCGGCGATGACATTCCCGCATGTCCCTTGGACAGCACACACGATCAGACGACGTCGAGCATCCCATGCCATTATCTTCTTTGGACCGCACACACGGTTAGATGACGTCGGGGCGTTGCATGTCATACACACCCTTGGACTATACACACGGATGAACGACGTCGGGCGTGACATGTTATCATCACTCTTGGGCAGCACACACGGTCAGACTACATAGGGTGTGACATGCCCATATGGCCTTTTGACAGAGCACATGATCAAACAATGTCGATGTGGCATGACATCATCTCCTTTTGACTTCACACAACGACAGACGATGTCAGGCGTGTCATGCAATTATTGCCCTTGTGCAACAAACACTGTCAAACGATGTCGGGGTTAGATGCCGTCATTGACCTTGGGTAACAGACACGGTCAGACTACATCGGTCGTGGCATGCCATCATCGCCTTTGGACAACACACACTAATGAATGACATCGGATGTGGCATGCCATTTATTGCCATAGGACCGCACACAAGGTCGAACGATGTTAAGCGTGGCATGCAAGCATGGTCGATCGGCAGCACACATGATCGAACGACGACGAGCTTGCAGGGCATCAACACCCTTGAATAACACACGAATGGACTACACTGGGCGTGGCATGCCATCATTTCCCTTACGAAGCACGATCAGACAATGTCGGGCCTAGCATGCCATAATTTCCCTTGAAAAGCATACACAATCGGGAAACGTCGGGCGTGACATGTTATCATCTCCATTGGACAGCATACACGATGGGACCACATAGGGCGTGGCATGACCGCATGGCCCTTGGGCGGGTACACACAATCGGAAGATGTTAGGCATGGCATTCCATTATGTCCCTTGTAAAATACATACGGTCAGATGACATCGAGCGTGACATGCAATCATCGCCCTTGGGAAGAACACACGATCCGATGACGTCAGGCGTGGCATGACATCAATGCCCATTGGACAGCATACACGGTTGGACGACGTCGGGTGTCGCATGACATCTTCCTCCTTGGACAGCATACACAGTTGGACTACGTCGGGTGTGACATTCAATCATCGCCCTTGGAATGAACACATGGTCGGGAGATGTCGGGCGTTGCATGACTTCATCTCCCTTGGAAAAAATACACAAAGTCGGACAAAATCAGGAATGGCATGCCATCATAACCCTTGGACCGCATACATAGCCGGACGACGTCGGGCGTGCCATGCAATTATCACCCATGGGCAGCACACACTATTGAATGACGTCGGGTGTTACATGCCATCATTGCACTTAGGCAGTACACATAGTCGGACTACGTTGGGCGATGCATGCAATCATTGCCCTTGGAATACAAAGATGGTCGTACGACGTTGGCCATGTCATGTTATCATCGCCCTTGGTCAGCACACACGGACAAACAACATCGAACATGGCATTCTGGCATGACCATTAGACTACTCATAAGGTTGTACAACATCGGGAGTGGGATGCCCACATGGCACTTGGGCAGCACACTCAACCACATAACGTCGAGCGTTACTTAGGCAACACACACTGTCGGATTATGTCGGGCTTGGAATGACATCATCGCCTTCGGATAGCACACACAGACGGACAACGTCAGCCTTGGCATTCCATCATCTCACTTGGACTACACACATGGTCGGATGACGTCGGGTGTACTATTCCATAATCACTCGTGGGAGGCGTTAAATGATATCATTTCCCTTGGGCTGCACACATTGTCGAACTACATCGGGAACGGCACGCCATTAACGCCCTTGGATAGCATAGACGATCGCACAACATCGGGAATGGCATGTAATCATCCCTTCGGATAACACATATGTATGAACAACATCGATCATGACATGCCATCATTGCATTTGGGAAGTATAGATGGTAAGATGATGTTGGGCGTGGCATGCCATCATTGGCCTTTGAAAGCATACACGGTCGGACGATGTCGGGCGTGGCATGTTATCATCGCCCTTGGATAGAACACACAATCAAACAACATCATACATGGCATGCCCGCATGGCCCTTAGGAAAAACACATGATCAGATGACGTTGGGTGTGGCATGTCATCATCGCCCTTGGGTAGCAAACACGGTCGGATGACGTCGGGCATTACATGTCATCATTGCTATTGGGTAGCACACATGGTCGGACGACGTTAGGTATGGCATGCCATCATAGCCTTTGAATTACATACAAGATCATACTACGTCGGGAATGACATGCAATTATCGCCCTTGGGGAGCACACACAGTCGGACGACGTTAAGTGTGGTATGATATCATCTCCCATGGACAACACATACGGTCAGACAACGTCGGTCTTGGCATGCCATCATCGCCCTTGGACTACACACATGGTCGTACAACGTGGGGCATGGCATGGCCGCATGTCCCGTGGACAGCACACACGATCGGACGATGTCAGGCGTCTCATGCCATCATACCCTTGGACATCATAAATGGTCAGACGACGTTTGTCCTGGCATGTTATCATTGACCTTGGATGCAAACGACTGTCGAACGACGCCGAGCGTGGCATGCAATGAACGCCGATTTTCTTAATAGGGTCTTTTAACCCATTCAATATTGAACTTCCCTCAATTTTGAAGAAAATTGTAATTCTTTATTGCTACAAATTTGATAAAAGAAAATAGATTTTTGAGTTCAGAATACCTTGGTAATACATCACAGAATGTCAATTTAAAAGTTAGATAATAAATTTTATTATAAGAGGCTTTTGTCCCGTATAATTTTACATTTCCCCTAGTTATTAACACAAGGTTGGACGACGTCAAGCGTGGTATGCCATCATCGCCCTTGAACAGCACACACGATCGGACTACGTTGGGCGTGGCATTCCATCATGGCCCTTGGGCTGAACATATGATCGGACGACGTCAACCGTTGCCAATGCTATCATTGCCCTTGGGAAGCACACATGGGTTGATGACGTCGGGCGTGGCATGCCCGCTTGGCCCTTGTGCAGCATACACGGTCGGATGATGTCGAACATCGCATTCCATCAGCACCCTTTTGCAGCAGACACAGTCGGAAGACAACGTGCGTAGCATGCGATCATCACCCCTGGGCAGCACACATGGTCAGACAGCATCAGGAGTGGCATCATCACCCTTGGAAAGTATGCACTATAGGACGATGCTAAGAGTAATATGTTATAATCACCCTTGGACAGCACACACGATTGGACGACATCGGGCGTGGCATGCATGCATTGACCTTGCGCAACATACAGGGTCGGATGAAGTCGGGCGTGGCATGCCATCATCTCTATTGGGCAATACACAAGGTCGGACAACATCTTGCATGACATCCCATATTCGTCCATGGATAACATACATAGAGGGACGACGACGGGCCTGACATGCCATTATCGCCTTTGGACATCATACATGGTCTGACTAAATTGGGCGTGGCGTGCCATCATGTCCCTTTTCAACACACATGATCGAACGACGTCGAGCGTAGCATTTCTTTATCGCCTTTGGACAGCACACACGGTGTCCGATTATGTCGAGCGTGACATGCCATCATCTCCCTTGAAAAGCATACACGGTCAGACAATGTTAGGCGTGGCATTTTATCATTAACTTTTGGACTGCACACACGGTCGGACGATGTTAGGAATGGAAATGATATCATTGCCATTGGGAAGAAAACACGATCAGACAACGTCGGACGTTAAGTTCCATTATTATCATTGGACAACATACATGGTCGAACCACGTCAAGTGTGGCATGCCATCATCACCCTTGGACAACACAAATGATCGGGCTACGTCGGGTGTGAATGTTATCATTGCCTTATGTCAGCACACACGGTCGGATTGCGTCGGGCGTGACACTTCATCATCACAGTTGGAATGAACACACGATCAGACGACATTGGGCGTGCAATGCCATTATCGCATTTGGAAAACATACATTGGGTCAGAAAATATCAGGCGTGGCATGCCATCATCACCCTTGACATCATACACGGTCGAACAATGTCGAACGTGGCATGTTATCATTGCCCTTTAACTAAATACACGGTCAGACGATGTTGAGCATGGCAATGCGATCATCGCCTTTGAGAAGCACACACGGTCAGACGATGTCGAGCGTTAGATGCCATCATTTCCCTTGGGAATAACACATGTTCGTACTATGTCGGATGTAGCATGCCATCATCGATCATGGTTGTCGCATTCTTGTTAATCTAATATATCTTGTCAATTTTTCCATCGCGTTGTACTAGTCTTTCATTTTTAACTTGATATGGCACGAAGCATATTAGCTTTCTAGTTTTACATTTATATTACACTATATAAATAAAAATATAGTAATATTTTTTAAAAATAACTAAACAAAATTAAGGAGATAGCACACACGGTTTGACAACGTCAGGCGTGGCATGCCATCACGCCTTTGGAAAAGACACACGGGCGAACGACGTCGGGTGTAGCAAGCCATCATCACCCTTGGGAAGCATAAACGGTCAGACGACATCGGGCGTGGAAAGCTATCATCACCCTTGGAAAGAACATATGTTCAGAAGATTTCGGGGGTGGCATGTTATCATTGCCTTTGGAGAGCATACACGATCAGAACTACATCGGGTGCGGCATTCCATCACCGCCCTTAGGCAGCATACACTGTCAGATGATGTGGGTGTTGCATGCAATCATCGCCCTTTGGTAGTTTACACGGTCGGACTACATCGGCGTGGCATGCCACATGGACCCTGGGCAGCACACATGGTTTGATGATGTCAAGCTTGGACTGCCATCATAATCTTTGGACAGCACACAGGGACGGAAGAAGTCGGGCATGGAATGACATCATTGCCCTTGGACTTTACACACGGTCAAACTTCGCCGAGCGTTCCATTCCATCATCGCTCTTCGGCAGCACACACGGTAAGATGATGTCGTTCATTACATGTCAGATTATGTTAGATGTGGCATGAATCATCGCCCTTGGACTGCACATACGATTGGACGACATCGGGCGTCCCATGCCCACATGACCCTTGGGCAGCACACAGTCGTAGGACGTCTGGCGTTAGATGTAGTCATCGCATTCGGGAAGCGCACATGGTCGGACGACGTCTAGTGTGGCATGCCATCATCGTTCTTAGACAGCACACATGATCGGACTACTTCAGGCCTGGCATGCCATCATTGCCCTTGGGCAACACACACAGTCAAACGATGTTGAGTGTGGCATGCAATCATCACCCTTGGAAAGCATATACGATCGGACGAAGTTGGGCATGGCATGTTATCATCACCCTTGGACAACACACACGATCGGACCATGTAGGGCGTGGCATGCCTGCATGGACTTGGGCAGCAAACACGGTTGGACTATGTCAGCCGTGGCATTCCTTCATCGCCCTTGGGAAGCACACACGATCAGACTACATCAGGCATGTCATGCCATCATCGATAATGGTTGTCACATTCGTACTAATCTAATATATCTTCTTTATTTTCCCTTCGCGATGTACTAGGATTTTATTTTTTAATTAATACGGTACGAAGCATATCACCTTTTATGTTTTACATTTATAGTATTCTATATAAATAAAAATATAATAATATTTTTTTAAAAAAAAATTAATCAAATTAAGTAGTTGACCACGTAGATCTTGAAAAAATATGCAACATAAAAGAATGCGTAAAATGGATATTCGAGCCCAAAGTTTCAATCATTTGAAGTTTCACCAAATCAAATATTAAAATTTACAAAAAGAAGTTGTAAATTTGTGAAATTTCAAATGGCCAACATTTTTGAAATGGATGTCCGATTGAGGCGATTTTTTTTCTCAATTTGGTTATTTTTTTGTGATCTAAACAAACAAGGCAGTTTGGAAGAGCCGATTTTCTGAAATATTTCTTTTAACCCAATCAATTTTGAATTTCCCCCAATTTTTGAAAAAAAAATGCATTTCTTTATTGCTACAAATCTGATAAAAGAAAATAGATTTTTGAGTTCGAAATATCTTTGTAACACATCTAAAAATGACAATTTTAATGTTGGCTAATCATTTTATGATAAAAATCTTTTATCTTGTTCAATTTTACATTTCCCCTAGCTTTGCACACACGGTCTGACGACATCGAGTGTGGCCGGCAATCATCGCCCTTGGACAGCACACACGATTGTACTACGTTGGGCATGGCATGCCATCATGTCCCTTAGGCACCACACACGGTCCGGCGATGTCGTTTGTGGCATGCAATCATGGAACTAACACAACACATACAGATGGACCTATCGAGCGTCGCATGCCATCATATCCCTTGAAAAGCACACACGATCGGACTACGTCGGGCGTGGCATGCCATCATCGCCCTTGGAAAGCACACAATATCGAATGGTGTCGGGCACGACATGCCAACATCGCCCTTGGACAGGACACATAGACAGACGACGTCGGGTATGGCATGTCATCAACTCCCTTGGAGAACATGCACAGTTACATGAGGTCGGGCGTGGCATAACCACAGAGTCCTTGGGCAACACACACGATAAGATGACATTAATCGTCGCATGTCATCATCGCCCTTGGACAACACACACGATCATACAACGTCAGGCGTGGAGGCCATCATCACCGTAGGGAACAACACACGTTTGGACGGCGTCAGTCGTGGCATTCCATAATCAACTTTAGACAACACACATGGTCGGACGACGTTGGGCGTGGCCTCCCGCATGGGCCATGGGCAGTATAAACTGTTGGACGACATTGAGCGTGACATGCCATTATCGCCCTTCAGCAGCACACACGGTCGGATTACATCAGGAGTGGCATGCCCTCATGGTCCTTACGTAGCGCACACAGTAGGATGACGTCGAGCATCGCATGACATCATCTCCCTTAGGCAGCAAACAAAGTCGTACGATGATGGGAGTAGCATGCAATCATCTCCCTTCGACAGCACACACGGTCGGACTACATCGGGCGTGGAATGTCATCACCCCCCTTGGAAATAATACACGGTTGGACGACGTCGAACGTGGCATGCCATCATCTCCCTTGTACAGGACACACAATCGGAATACGTAGGGCGTGGCATGCCATCATGGCCTTTGGGAAGCACATATGGACGGATGACGCCGACCGTGGCAATGCCATCATCCCCCTTAGGAAGCACACATAGTCGGATGACGTTGGGCGTGGAATGCTCGTATGGTCCTTGGGAAGCACACACGGTCGGACTACCTCGAGCATCACATGTCATCATCGCCCTTACACAGCAGACACAGTAGAACGATGACCGGCGTAGCATGCAATCATCGCCCTTGGGCATCACGCACGGTCGTATAACGTCGAGCGTGGCATGCTATCATTCCCCTTAGAGGGCATACACGATCAGACGACGTTGGCTGTGGCATGGTATAATCGCCCTTAAATAGCACACACGATCGGATGACGTCGGGCATGGCATGCCTGCATTGACCTTGGGAAGCACACACGGTCGGATGATGTAAGGCGTGGCATTCAATCATCACCATTGGGCAGCACACGCGGTCGGACGACGTCTGTCGCGACATACCATCTTCTCCCATGGACAACACACACTACGGGACAACGACGGGCCTCACATGCCATTATCTCTCTTGGACATTACATATGGTCGAACGACGTCGAGCGTTGCATGCCTTTTAACCCATGGACAACACACACGGTATCGAACGACGTCGTGCGTGGTATGCCATCTTCGCCCTTGGATAACATACATGGTCGGACGACATCGGGCGTGGCATGTTATCATCACCCTTGGACTGCACACACGGTCGGACGATGTTAGGCGTGGCAATGCTATAATCGCCCTTGAGTTGCACACAGGGTCAAAAAAAGTCGACCATTAAATGCCATCATTGCCCTTGGAGAGCATACACGATCGAACGACGTTGGGCGTGGCATGGCATCATCTCTGTAAGACAACACAAACAATCCTACTACGTCGGGCGTGGCATGATATAATCGCACTATGTCAGCACACACGGTCCGATGACGTTAAGCGTGGCATGCATGTGTGGCCTTTTAGCAACAGACACGATCGCATGATGTCGGGCGTGGAATGCAATCATCACCGTTGGAAAGCACACATGGTCGGACGACGTTAGGCGTGCCATGCCATCATTGCCCTTGGACAACATACACGGTTGGAGAATGTTGAGCTTGACATGCTATCATCGCCGTTGGAACGAACACACGATCGAACGACGTCGCGCATGGCGTGCCATCATCGGCCTAGGACAACATATATAGGGTCGGACAACGGCAGGCAAGGCATGCCATCATCACCCAGAAACAACATACATGGTTAGACGATGTCGGGCGTGGCATGTTATCTTTTCCGTTGGAATGCACACGCAGTCGGATGATGTTGAGAATCACAATGCGATCATCGCCCTTGTGCAGCACAAACGGTCAGACGACGTCGGATGTTAGATGCCATCATTGCCCTTGGGTAGCTTACACGGTAGGACTATGTCGTGTGTGGAATGCCATCATCTATCATGGTTGTCGCATTCGTACTAATATAATATATGTTCTCGATTTTCCCATCACGTTATACTAGTCTTTAATTTTTAACTTAATATGACACGAAGCATATTACCTTTCTAGTTTTACATATATATTATTCTTTATAAATAAAAATATAATAATATTTTTTCAAAAAATAACTAAACCAGATATAGGAGACAAAACACACGGTCAGAGGACGTCGGACGTGGCATGCCATTATCGTCTTTGGATTACACACAAGGACGAATGACGTCGGGCATGGTATGCCATCATCGCCCTTTGGAAGAACAAACGGTCGGAGGAAGTTGTGCATGATCGCCTTTGGGAAGCACACACTGTAAGAGGATATTAGGCGTGGCATGTTATCATCGCCCTTCAAGAGAATACACGATCAAACGACGTCAGGTGTGGCATATTATCATCGCCCTTAGATAGAACATACCGTCGGACTACGACGGTTGTGGCATTCAAATAGGCTCTTGGGTAGCACATGGTCGAATGACATGGATCATGGCATTCCATCATCGCTCTTGGACAACACACACGATTGGACTACGTCAGGCGTGGCATACCATCTTCGCCCTTGGATTTCACATGCGGTCGGACGACATCGGCGATGAAATGCCCCCATGTCCCTTGGACAGCACACACGATCGGACGAAGTCGAGTATCCCATGCCATTATCTTCTTTGGATAGCACACACGGTTAGATGACGTCAGGGAGTCGCATGTCATACACACCCTTGGACTATACACACGGATGAACAACATCGGACGTGACATGTTATCAGCAGTCTTGGGCAGCACACACGGTCGGACTATGTAGGGTGTGTCATGCCTATATGGCCTATTGACAGTGCACAAGATCAAACGATGTCGATGTGACATGCCATCATCTCCATTGGATTGCACACAAGGACAGACGAGGTCAGGCGTTTCATGCCATTATCGCCCTTGTGCAGCAAACACTATCAAACGATGTCGGGGTTTAGATGCCATCATTGACCTTGAGCAGCACACTCGGTCAGACTACCTCGGTTGTGGCATGCCATCATTGCCTTTTCACAACACACACTAACGAACGACATAGGATGTGGCATGCCATCATTGCCGTAGGAGAGCACACACGGTCGGACGATGTTAGGCATGTCATGCAAGCATGGTCCTTGGGCAGCACACACGAATGAACGTTAACGAGCTGGCATGGAATCAACACCCTTGGACAGCACATACGAATGGACTACACTAGGCGCGGCATGCCATCATTGCCCTTAAGAAGCTCGGTCAGACAATGTCGGGCCTGGCTTGCTATCATTGCCCTTTGAAAGCATACACGATCGGGAAAAGTTAAGTGTGGCATGTTATCGTCTCCCTTGGACAGCATACACGATTGGAACACATAGGGTGTGGCATGACCGCATGGCCCTTGTGCTACACACACGGTCGGATGACGTCGGGCATGCCATTCCATTATGTCCCTTGTTCAACACACACACTCGAATGACGTCGAGTGTGACATACCATCATTTCCCTTGGGAAGAACACACGGTCGGATGACGTCGGGCGTGGCATGCCATCAATGCCCATTGTACAGCTTACACTGTTGGTCGACGTCGGGCGTCGCATGCGAACATCCTCCTATGACAGCATACACAGTTGGACTACGTCGGGTGTGTCATTCCATCATATCCCTTTGAATGAACACACGGTCTGGCGATGTCGGGCATGGAATGACATTCATCGCCCTTGGACAGCATACACAAAGTTGTACAAAATCGGGAATGGCATGCCATCATAACCCTTGAACGGCATACACAGTCGGACGACGTCGGGCGTGCCATGCCATCATCGCCCTTGGGAAGAAGACACTATTGAATGACGTCGGGTGTTACATGCCATGATTTCTCTTGGGCAGTACACACGATTGGACTACGTTGGGTGATGTATTCCATAATTGCCCTTGGAATGCACAGATTATCGTACGACGTTGGCCAAGGCATGTTATCTTCTCCCTTAATCATCACATACGGACGAATTACGTCGAACGTGGCATGCTGGCATGACCCTTGGACTACTCATACGATTTCACGACATCGGCCGTGGCATGACCATATGGACCTTTGGAAGCACACTCTGCCGGATAGCGTCGAGCATTATTTGGGCAGCACACACTGTCGGATTATGTCAGGCTTGGCATGCCATCATCGCCCTTAGACTACCCATATTGTCAGACGACGTAGGGTGTGCTATGCCATCATCGCTCGTGGGAGGCACATACGGTCGGAAAAAGTCGGGTGTTACATGATATCATTGCCCTTGGGATGCACTATTTGTCGGACTACGTCGAGAGCGGCATGCCATTAACGCCCTTGGATAGCACAGACTATCGTACAACGTTGGGCGTTGCATGTAATCATCCCTTCAGAAAACAGGCACGGATGAACGACATCGGGCGTGGCATGCCATCATCGCCCTTGGGAAGCCCACATTGTCGTATGATGTCGGGAGTGGCTTGCAATCATCTCCCTTGGAAAGAACATACAATCAAAAAACATCGGACATGGTATGCCCGCATGGCCCTTAGGAAGCACACACGATTAGATGACGTCGGGTGTGGCATGCCATCAGCGCCCTTGGGTAGCAAACACGGTTGGACGACGTCGGGCATCACATGCCATCATTACTATTGGGAAGAAAACACAGTAGGACGACGTCAGGCATGGCATGCAATAATCTTCCTTGGACTGCATACATGGTTAGAATATGTCGGGTGTGGCATGTTATCATTTCCCTTTGAATTCACACACAGTTGGACGATTTCGGGCGTTGCAATGTGATCATTTCCCTTGTGCCGCACACACAGTCAGACGACGTCAGACATTAGATGCCATCATTGCTCTTGGTCAGCTTACACGGTCAGACTACGTCGCGTGTGGCATGCCCGCATCTATCAGGGTTGTCACATTTGTATTAATCTAATATATGTTCTCGATTTTCCCATCGCGTAGTACTAGTCTTTCATTTTTAACTTAATTTGACACGAATCATATTACCTTTCTAGTTTTACATGTATACTATTTTATATAAATAAACATATAATAAAAAAAATTTTTAAAAAAACTAAATAAAATTAAGGAGACAACACACACAATTGGACGATGTCATACGTGGCATGCCATCATCGCCTTTGGATAACACACATAGACGAATGACGTCGGCCGTGGTATGACATCATCGTCCTTCGGAAGCACACATGGTCGGACAACATTAGGCATTAAATGCCCTCATTGCCCATTGACAGAATTGAAGGTTGGACGACCTCGAGTGTGGAATGCCATCATCTCCCTTTGATAGCACACACGATAAGACTACGTCTGTCGTGGCATGTTGTCATCGTCCTATGTCAGCACATATGGTAGGTTACTCAAAGCGTGTCCTGGCTCAATGCCCTTGGGAAACATATATGGGGGGTAGCACATTTCCGGATGTTCATTCCATCATCGTTTTCATTGGGTAGCACACACGGTCCGACAACGTCGGCCATGACATGCCATGATCCCCCTTGGAATGAACACACGGTCGGACGATGTCGGGCGTGGTATGCCACCATCACCCTTGGACAACATACACATGGTCGGACTATGTCGGGCGTGGCATGCTATCATCGCCGTAGGAAAGTATTCATGGTTGAACGATGTCGGGCGTGGCATGTTATCATCGCTCTTGGAGTGCACACATGGTCGGACGACATCGGGCGTGGCAATGCAATCATCGCCCTTGGGCAGGACACACGGTCAAACTACGTCGAGCGAGGCATTTTATCATCGCCCTTAGACAGCATACACGGTTAAATAACGTTGGGTGTGGCATGTTTTCATCGCCGTTCTATAGAACACACGGTCATATGACGTCAAGCGTGGCATGCCGTCGTCTTTTAACCAATTCAATTTTGAATTTACCTCAATATTGAAGAAAATTGTATTTTTTATTGCTACGAATCTGATAAAAATAGACTTTTGAGTTCAGAATACCTTGGTTAAACATTTGAGAAAATTTTAATGCTAGATACTCAATTTTATGATATAAAGCTTTTATCCCTTTCAATTTAACATTTCTCCTAGTTTTGCACACACGATTGGACAACGTCGAGTGTGGCATGCCATCATCACTCTTGGAAAGCACACACGATCGGAATATGTCGGGAGTGCCATGCCATCATGGCCCTTGGGTAGAACATATGGACGGATGACGTCAGCCGTTGCAATGCCATCACCCCGCTAGGGAAGCACACATGGTCGGATGACGTCTGGCGTGGAATGCCCGTATGGTCCTTGGGTAGCACACACGGTCGGACTTCATCGAGCATCGCATTCCATCATCTCCCTTAGGCAGCAGACACAGTTGGATGATTACTGGTGTAGCATGCGATCATCGCCCTTGGGCATCACGAACGGTCGGAAGACGTCGGGTGTGGCATGCCTACATCGCCCTTGGAAAGCATACATGGTCGGCCAACGTTGGGCGTGACATGGCATCACCGCCTTTGGAATGAACACACGATCAGATGATGCCAGGCGTGGCGTGCCCGCATTGACCTTGTGCAGCACACACGGATGGATGATGTCGGGCATGGCATGCCATCATCACCGTTGGGCAGCACACGTGGTCGGGCAACGTCTGTCGTGACATGTCATCTTCGCCCATGGACAATACACACAGTGGGACGATGACGGGCCTCACATGTCATCATCTCCCCTGGCCAACACACATGGTCGGACAACGTCGGGCGTGGCTTACTATCTTCTCCCTTAAATAGAATGCATAGTCGGCGACATTGGGCGTGGCATGTTATCATTACCCTTGAACTGCACACACGATCTATCGATGTTAGGAATGGCAATGCTATCATCTCCCTTGGGAAGCACACACGGTCGGACGATGTCGAGCGTTAAATGCCATCATTGCTCTTGGAGAGCATACACGGTAGAACGACGATGAGCGTAGCATGCCATCATCTCCCTAGAAAACAAAATATTTGACTACGTCGGGCTTGGCATGTTATCATCCCCCTATGTACGCACACACGATAAGATGACTTCAAGGGTGGCATTCTTGTGTGGCCTTTGGGCAACAGACACGGTCACACGATGTCGGGCGTGACATGCAATAATCTCCCTTGGAAAGCACACACGGTCGGACGACGTTAGGCGTTCCATGCCATCATCGCGCTTGGAAAACATACACGGTTGGAGAACGTCGAGTGTGACATGCCATCATCACATTAGAATGAACACACGATCGGACGACGTCGAGCGTGGCATGCCATCATTGCCCTAGGACAACATACAAAGGGTCGAACGACGTCAGTTGTGGAATGCCATCATCGCTCTTGGATAGTATACACGGCTAGACTATGTCGGGCGTGGCATGTTATCATTTCCCTTGGAATGCACACAGTCGCACGATGTCGGACGTCACAATGCGATCATCGCCCTTGTGTAGCACACTCGGTCAGACGATGTCAGACGTTAGATGCCATCATTGCCCTTGGGCAGCTTACACGGTCGGACTACGTCGCGTGTGGCATGCCATCATCTATCATTGTTTTCAAATTGTACTAATCTAATATATGTTCTTGATTTTCCCATCGCGTTGTACTAGTCTTTCATTTTTAACTTAATATTACACGAAGCATATTACCTTTCTAGTTTTACATGTATATTATTCTATATATAAAAATAATATGATAATATTATTTTTGAAAAAAAACAAATTAAGGAGACAACACACACGATCGGATGACGTCGTACGTGGCATGCATCATCGTCTTTGGATAACACACAAGGAAGAATGACGTCGGGCATTGCATGCCATCATCTCCCTTTTGAAGAACACACGGTCAGACGAACTTGTGCACGGTATGCAATCGTCGCCATTGGAAGCACACACGGTCAGAGGACAATAGGCGTGGCATGTTATCATCTCCCTTCGAGAGCATACACGATCGACGACGTCGGGTGTGGCTTATTATCATCGCCCTTGGACAGAACATACCGTCGGACTACGGCGGATGTGTTATGCTCATAGGACCTAGGGCAGCACATTGTCAAACGATGTGGATTATGGAATTCCATCATTGCCATTGGACTTCACATGCGTTTGGACGGCAGCGCCCATGGCATGTCCGCATGCCCCTTGGACAGCACACATGATCGGACGACGTCGACCGTCCTATGCCATTATCTCCCTTGGACAGCACACACGGACAGATGACGTTCGGACGTTGCATGTCATACACACCCTTGGACCTTACAAACGGACAAACGACGTCAGGCGTGACATGTTATCATCACTCTTGGGCACCACACACGATCGAACTACGTAGGGTGTGGCATGCAATCATCTCCTTTGCACAAACCACACTAACAAACGACATTGGACGTGGAATACCTTCATCGTCGTAGGACAGCAAACACGGCCGGGCGATGTTAGCCGTGGCATGCAAGAATGGTCCTTGGGCAGCACGCACGGTCAAACGACGACGAGCTGGCATTGTATCAGCGCCCTTGGACAGCACACATGTATGGACTATACTAGGCGTGGCATGCCATTATTGCCCTTTAGTAGCACGGTCAGACAACGTCGGGCCTGGCATGTCATCATTGCCCTTGGAAGGCATACACTATCGGGCAACGTCGGGTGTGGCATGTTATCATATCTCTTAGTTAGCACACAAGATCGTACCACGTAGGGCGTGGCATGAACGCATGGCCCTTGGGCAGCACACACAGTCGGATGATGTCCGACATGGAATTCCATTATGTCCAGTTTTTAGCACACACGGTCGAAGGACGTCGGACGTGGCATGCCATCAACGCTCTTTTGACGGCATAAACAATTAGACGACGTCAGGCGTGGCATGCCATCTTCCTCCTTGGACAGCATACACAGTTTGAGTACGTCGGGTGTCTCATATCATCATCTCCCTAAGAATGAACACATGGTCGGGCGATGTCGGGCGTGGCATGACTTCATCGCCCTTGGACAGCTTACACAGGTTTGACGAAATAGGGCATGGCATGCCATCATAACCTTTCGAACGCATACACAGTCGAACGACATCAGGCGTGCCATGATATTATCGCCCTTGGGCAACACACAATATTGAATGACGTCGGGTGTGACATGCTATCATTGGCCTTGGGCAGTACACATGTTCGGACTATGTCGGGCGATGCATGCAATCATTTCCCATGGACAACAAAGATGGTAATATGACGTTGGCCATGGTATGTTATCATCGCCCTGGGTCAACACACACGGACGAACTACGTAGAACGTGGCATGCTGGCATGACCCTTGGACTAATCATACGATTGCACGACATCGGGTGTGGCAAACAATTAAAGCCCTTGAGCAGGACACTCAGCCGAACAACGCCGGGCGTAACTTGGGCAGCATACATTGTCGGATTATGTTGGGCTTGGCATGCCATCATCGCCTTTTGATAGAAGACAAGGACGGACGACGTCGGTTGCGTCATGCAATCATCGACCTTAGACAACACACATGGTCGGACGACGTCTGATGTGCTATGCCATCATCACCCATGGGCAGCACATACGATCGGATGGTTTTGGGTGTTACATGCCATCATTGCCCTTGAGCTGCACACATGGTCGGACTACTTCATGAGTAGCATTCCATTAAAGCCCTTAGACATCACAGACGGTCGTACCACTTCAATTCTGACAAGTCATCATCCCTTTGGACAACATACATAGACGAACGACGTAGAGCGTGGCATGCCATCATCGCCCTTGGACTTCACATACGGTTGGATGACATCGGGCATCGCATGCTTATATGGTTCTTGGAAAGCACACATAGTCGAACGACGTCAGATGTTACATGACCTCATCTGACTTGGGCAGCACACACGGTTGGACGATGTCAATAGTGGAATTTTATCTATCCCTTGGACAGCACACCCGATCGGACTACGTCGGGCATGGCATGCCATCATTGCCCTTGGGCAGCATATACAGTCAGATGACATCAAGTGTGGCATGCCATCATCACCCTTGGAAAGCATACAATCAGACGTTGGGCGTAGCATATTATCATCACCCTTGGACATCACACACGATCAGACGACGTAGAGCTTGGCATGCCATCACGGCCCTTGGGAAACACATACGGTAAGACTACATCGGGCGTGGCGTGCCATCATCGCCCTTGGGAAGCACACACGTTCGGATGACGTCGGCCGTTAGATGTCATCATTTCCCTTGGGCTGCCCACATGGTCGGACTACGTCAGGTGTGGCATGTCATTTCGCCCTTGGACAGCACACACGGTCGGACAACGTCTGGCACTGCATGCCATCATCTCCTTTGGACAACTCACTGACAAATGATATCAGACGTGGTATGCCATCATCCCCATTGGCAGAACATAGGGTCGGTCGACGCTAGGCTTGGCATGCCAGCATGGTCCTTGGACATGACACGCGGTCAGACGACGTCGAGTGTGGCATGCCATCATCTCCCTTACACAACACACACAATTGCACTACGACGGGCATATCATGCCATCATTGCCCTTGGGAAACACATGGTCGGACAACATATGGTGTGGCATGCCATCATCGCCCTTAGAAAGCATACACAATTGGACAGTGTCAGGCAAGCCATATTATCGTCGCCATAGGACAACACACTTGATCGGACCACATAGGGCGTGACATTCCTTCATGGACCTTGGGCATCATACATGGTCAGATGACATCGAGCGTGACATGCCATCATCCTAATTGGGCAGCATAAATAGTCAGACGATGTTGCGCATGACATGCCATCTTCTCCCTTAGGCAGCACACACAGTCGGATGGCGTCGGGAGTTGCGTGCCCTCATGGTCCTTAGGTAGCACACACAGTCGGATGACGTCGAGCATCGCATGACATCATCGCCCTTAGGCGGCAAACATAGTCGGATGGTGACGGGAGTAGCATTCAAAAATCATCGCACCTTCGGCGCACACACTTCGGTAGACTCCCTCTTTTCGTTTCAGCTTTCCTTATCCTCCTTTGAAATAATGCACGGTTGGACGACATCCAGCGTGGCATGCCATCATCGCCCTTGGACAGCACACACAATCAGAATACGTCGGGCGTGGCATGCCATCATGGCCTTGGGCCAGCACATACAGACGAATGACGTTGGCCGTGGCAATGCCATCTTCCCCCTTAGGAAGCACACAAAGTCGGATGACGATGGGCGTGGAATGTTCGTATGATACTTAGGCAGCACACACGGTTGGAATACGTCGAGCATCGCATGCCATCATCGCCCTTATGCAGCAGACACAGTCGAACGATGACAGGCGTAGCATGCGATCATCGCCTTTGGGCAACACATACGGTCGGATAACGTCAGGCATGTCATGCCATCATCGCCCATGGAAAGCATACACGATCAAACGACGTTGGGCGTGGCATGTTATCATCGCCCTTGGACAGCATACACGATCAGATGACGTTAGGCATGGCATGCCTGCATTAACCTTGGGCAGCACACTCGGTAGAATGATGTAAGGCGTGGCATGCCATCATCACCATTGGGCAGCACACGCGGTCGGATGATGTCTGTCGCGACATGCCATATTCGCCCATTGACAACACACACAGCGGGACGACGATGGGCCTCACATGCCATCATCTCCCTTGGCCAACACACATGGTCGGACAACATCGAGCGTGGCATGCCATTATCTCCCATGGACAACAACCACGGTGTCGTTCGACGTCGGGCGTGGCTTGCCATCTTTGCCCTTGGATAGATTGCATGGTTGGCGACATCGAGCTTGGCAAGTTATCATCACCCTTGACCAGCACACACGGTTGGACGATGTTATGCGTGGTAATGTTATCATCGCCCTTGGAAAGCACACACGGTAGGACGACATCGAGCGTTAAATGCCATCATTTCTCTTTGAGAGCATACACGGTCAAATGACGTTGAGCGTGACATGCCATCATCTCCCTAAGATAACACAAATAATTCAACTACGTCGGGCGTGGCATGCTATCATCGCCATATGTACGCACACACGGTAAGATGACGTCAAGCGTGGCATGCTTGTATGGACTTTGGGAAACAGACACGGTTGCACGATGTCGAGCGTGGCATCCAATCATCGCCCTTGGAAAGCACACACGATCGGACAAAGTTTGGCATTCATGCCTTATCAGCATCTTACAACATACACGGTCTGAGACTGAAGTATGACAACCCATCTGACATTAGATGAAACACATCGAACGACGTCGGGTGTGTCATTCCATCATCGCCCTAGGACAACATACATAAGTTCGAATGACGTCAGTCGTGGAATGCCATCATCGCCTTTGGATAATATACACGGCTAGACTATGTCGGGCGTTGCATGTTACAAAATTTCCTTTGATCACACCCGTCGTAACGATGTTGGGTTCTCATGCGACATCGCCCTTGTGCACACACTCGGTCGTCGACGTCAGACGTTAGATGCCATCAATTGCCCTTGGCAGCTTACCCCGGTCGACTACGTTCCGTGTGGCATGCCATCATCTATCATGGTTGTCGAATTGTACTAATCTAATATATGTTCTCGATTTTCCCATCGCGTTGTACTAGTATTTCGTTTTTAACTAAATATGAAACGAATCTTATTACCTTTCCAGTTTTACATGTATATTATTCTATATATATGAAAAATATGATAGTATTTTTTTTTATAAAAAAAACTAAATCAAATTAAGGAGACAACACACACGATAGGATGTCGTCGGACGTGGCATGTCATCATCATCTTTGGATAACACACACAAACGAATGACGTTGGGCGTTGCATGCCATCATCGCCCTTTGGAAGAACACACGATCGGACGAAGTTGTGCATGGTATGCTATCATCGCCCTTGGGAAGCACACACGGTCAGAGGACAATAGGAGTGGCATGTTATCATCGCCCTTCGAGAGCATACACGATCAGACGATGTAAGGTGTGGCATATTATCATCGCCCTTAGACAGAACATATCGTCGGACTACGTCAGGTGTAGTATGCCAATAGGCCCTAGGGCAGCACATGGTCGAACAATGTGGATTATGGAATGCCATCATCGCCCTTGGACTTCACATGCGGTTGGACGAAAGCGCCCATGGCATGCCCGCATGTCTCTTGGACAACATACACGATCGAACGACGTCGAGCGTCCCATGACATTATCTCCCTTGGACAACACACACGGTCAGATGACGTCGGGGCGTTGCATGTCATACACACCCTTGGAGTTTACACACGCAAAAACGATGTCGGGCATGACATGTTATCATCAATCTTGGGCAGCACACACGATCGGACTACGTAGGGTATGACATGTGATCATCGCCTTTGCACAACCCACACTAACAAAAGACATCGGACGTGGAATACCATCATCGCCGTAGGACACCACACACAACCGGACGATGTTAGGTGTGGCTTGCTAGAATGGTCCTTCCGCAGCACACACGGTCGAACGATGAGGAGCTCGCATTGCATCAGCGCCCTTGGACAGCACACACGAATGGACTACACTAGGCTTGGCATGCCATCATTGCCCTTAAGAAGCACGCTCAGACAACGTCGGGCCTGGCATGCCATCACTTCCCTTTGAATGCATACAGTATCATGCAGCGTCGGGTGTGGAAGGTTAGCATATCCCTTAAACAACACACACGATCGGATTATGTAGGGCGTGGCATGATCGCATGGACCTTGGGCTGCACACACGGTCGGATGATGTCGGGCATGGAATTCCATTATGTCCCTTTTTCTGCACACATGGTCAGAGGACGTCAGACGTGGTATGCTATCAACGCCCCTTGGAGGGCATACACGGTTGGACGATGTTGGGCGTGGCATGTCATCTTCCTCCTTGGAAAACATACTAGTTAGACTACGTCGGGTGTATCATTCCGTCATCTCCCATAGAATGAACACATGGTTGGGCGATGTCAGGCGTGGCATGACTTCATCTCCCTTGGACAGCAGACACAGAGTCGGACGACATCAAGCATGGAATGCCATCATAACCTTTGAACCGTATACACACTCGGATGGCGTCGGGCGTGCCATGATATTATCGCCCTTGTGCAACACACAATATTGAATGACGTCGGGTGTGACATGCTATCATTGACCTTGGGCAGTACACACGGTCGGACTACGTCAGGCGATGCATTCCATCATTGTCCTTGGACATCACAGATGGTCATACGACGTTGTCCATGGTATGTTATCATCGCCCTTGTAACTCACACGGACGAACACTCGACGTGACAGTTGGGCATGACCCTGGACTACTCAATACGTTGGACGACATCGGGAAAAAAAGGGGCGAAAGGGCGAATAGCGCGAGGTAGTCGCGAAAGGGTGCGGGGGTATAGGGAGGTAAGAAGAAAGCGTGAGTTAAGGGGGCAGGTATCTCGATGAAAATTTGCCGGGTAGGAAGGGACTTAAGGGGGGGAGGGTGGGCAGCTCTGCCCTTCTCTGTTTCTCAGAGCTCCGGTACGGCGCCCGCGCCCCCGCCCCACCTGCGCGCCGCTCCGGGCGCCAGCCGCGCAGCCGGCGCGGCGCCCAAACCCCGCCCCGGCGCCGGCGGGGGGCCAAGGCCGCCCAAGTTGAAAGAGGGGCAAGAGGGTGGAAGAAAAGGAGAGAAGAGAAGACAAGACAGGGAGTTGTAGAGACAGGAGGGGGTGGTTATATAAAGAAGAGCGAGTGGATACCAAGAGGAAGTAAGCAAGTGGGGGGTATCCGGAGGAGAGTGGGTAGCACGAAAAGTGACTACCGGGGAGCTAGTGAGGTGAGTGGATAGGGGGGGGGAAGATATCGTGATGTAGGTGACGGTAAGTAGAGAGGATGGGTGCCTATGGTGGGGGTAGGATGGAGGGAAAATGACGGGAGCAGGTGATCTTGGGATGTAGGAGAGCATGCAGGAGTGATGTATAAGTGAGGGGAAGGGTAAGGAACTGCGGGGACCCTTAGTGTGGGAGGTGACGTATTCTCGTGGCGAATGCAGAGAAAAGCGAAAGAGGAAGAGGAGAGGAGGGGTGCGGGTGAATCTTGGGGGCGAAGTTGGAGGGGGAGGAGGTGAAGAAGGGGTAGAGCTGATGTATAACAGTTAAGTATCGCAAAGTAGGAGGTGTGCAGGTAGTTAAGGACATTAAGATGGAGGTTGTGGTGGGAGGGCGTGGCATATAATTAAAGCCCTAGGGAAGGACACTAAGCCTTACAACGTTAGGCGTTACTTGGGCAGCATACACTATCGGACTATGTTGGGCTTTGCATGCCATCATCACCATTGTATAACATACAAGGACGGACGACGTCGGCTGTGGCATGCAATAATCGCCCTTACACTACACACATGGTCGCACGACGTCTTGTATTCTATGCCATCATCTCCCATGGGCAGCACATACGGTCGGACGACTTCGGGCGTTACATGCCAGCATTGGCCCTTGGCTGCCACATGGTCCAATACGTCGGCAGCCATGGGCCATTAAAGCCCTTAGACATCACAGACGATCGTACAACATCAGGTGTGACATGTTATCATCCCTTTGGACAACATTCACGGACAACCCGATGTAGCGGTTAGCATGCCATCGATCGGCCGCTTGGGAATTTCACATATGCTGTTGGAATGAATCGGGCTCTCATACACCATATAGTTCTTGGAAAGCACACATAGTCGGACGACGTCGGATGTTACATGCCCTCACTGCACTTGGGCAGCACACACGCTTTGACGATGTCAATCGTTGAAATCCATCTAGCCCTTGGACATCACACCCGATTAGACTACGTCGGGCATGTCATGCCATCATCGCCCTTGGGCAGCACATACGGTCAGATGACATCGGGTGTGGCATGTCATCATCACCCTTGGAAAGCATACACGATCGGACGACGTTTGTCCTAGAATGTTATCATCACCCTTGGACATCACACACGGTCAAATCACATAGAGCGTGGCATGCCAGCATCGCCCTTGGGCAACACATACAGTCTGACAAGATCGGGCGTGGCATGCCATCATCGCCTTGGGGCAGCACACACGTTCGGATAACGTCGGCCGTTAGATGTCATCATTTACCTAGGGCATCCCACATGGTCGGACTACGTCGGTGTGGCATGCCATATCGCCCTTGGATAGCACACACGGGCGGACAACGTTTGGGAAGGCATGCCATCATTTCTTTCGAACAACACACTAACAAATGATATCAGGTGTGGTATGCCATCATAACTATTGGACAACACATAGGGTCGAACGACGCTAGGCGTGGCATGCCAGCATGGTCCTTGGACATCACACGCGGTCGGACGACGTCGAGCGTGGCATGCCATCATTTCACTTACACAGCGCACACAATTAGACTACGTCGGGCATGTCATATTAAAAGTGTCATCGCCCCTGGTAACGCCACGGTTGGGACAACATCAGGCCTCGTGGCATGCCAATTCATCGCCTTTTTAAAGCACTACACAATTGGTACCAAACATCAAGTCAGGCACGTTATCATCGCCTTTGGAAAGCACACATGATCGGACCACGTAGGGCGTGACACTGGATCGTTCTAATGGCGCCTGCTTTGAGTCCATCATCCCGTCGGATAACATCGGGTGTGGAATGCCATCATCTCAATTGGGCAGCATACAAAGTCGGACGATGTCGGGCATGACATGCCATAGTCTCCCTTGGGCAGCACACATGATCAGATGACAACGGGCGTGGCATGCCATCATCGCACTTGGATAGCATACATGATCGGATGACATAGGGCGTGGTATGCCATCATCGCCTTTTGAATGATCACATGATCGGACGACATCGGGCGTGGCATGACATTATCGCCCTTGGACAGCACACACAATCGCATGACGTCGGGCTTGGCATGTTATCATCGCCCATGGATTGCACGCACGGTCAGACGACGTTAGGCATGGCATGCTATAATAGACCTTAGGCAGCACACACGGTGGGATAACATCAGGCATAAAATGTCATCATTGCCATTGGATAACATTCACGGTAGGACTACGTCGGGCAATGCATGTTATCATCACCCTTGGAAAGCATATATGATCGGACGACGTTGGGCGTGACATGTTATCATTCCCCTTGGACGGCACACACGATCGGACCACGTAGGGTGTGGCATGCCTACATGTCCCTTGACAACACACACGATCAGATGATGTCGGGTAGGGAATGCCATTATCTCCATTGGGCAGCACACACGGTGGGATGACGTCGGGCTTGACAAGCCATCAACGCCATTTTGCAACATACATGGTCGAATGACGTCGGGTGTTACATGCCATCATTTCCCTTGGGTAGCACACACGGTCGGACGAAGTCGGGCTTGGTATGCCACCATCACCTTGGGAAAACACACAAGCATGGACGACATCGGGCATGGCATGCCATCATCGCCCTTCGACATCACACTCGGTCGAACGACGTCAAGCATGACATGCCATCATTACCCTTGGGCAGCATATACGGTCGGGCAATTTAGGGCATTACCTGCCATCATCGCTCCTGGATAAAACATACGGTCGTATGACGTCAGGAGTGACCTATCATAATCCCTTTGGATAAAAGATATGGTTGTATGACATTGGGCGTGGCATGTCATCATCCGTTTGGACAAAATACACGGATGAACCAATGTCGAGAATGGCATGCCATTATCGCCCTTTGACTACACATACGATTGGACGACATCGGACGTGGCATGCCCACATGGACCTTGGGTAGCACCCAGTCGGATGACGTCAGGCGTTACATGCCATCATTGCACATGGGCAGTACACATGGTCAAACGACATCGGGTGTGGAAAGTCATTTCGCTTTTGGACAACACACACAAGGTGCCGACATAAAGCGTGGCATGAAATCATCTCCCTTGGAAAGCATACACGATCAGACGACATTGGGTGTGGCATGTTATCATCACCCTTGGACAACACACACGATCGGACCATGTACGGTGCGGAATGCCCGCATGGCCTTGGGAATCACACAGCGTCGAAGTACGTAGGGTTTGGCATTCCATCATGCCCTTGAGCAGTACGCACAGTCGTACGTTAGATACCATCATTGCCCTTGAGCATCCCACACGGTCAGACTACATCGGGCGTGGCATGCCATCATCGAGCATGGTTGTCGCATTCGTACTAATCTAATATATCTTCTCGATTTTCCATTGCGTTGTACTAGTGTTTCCTTTTTAACTTAATACGGCACGAAGCATATTACCTTTCTAATTTTATATTTATATTATCTATATAAAATATAAATATAATTATAAATCGAAATAAATCATATCTTTTTAATAATTAAACCCCAACAGGAGTTGATCTGTATAGCCTCAAAAAAATATGCAATAAAAAAACTTGGTCCACCAGATATTTGAGCTAAGTTTTCTATCATTTGATGTCACACCAAATCAAAGATTGAAACTCAAAAAAGTAGTTATAAATTTCTTATATTTCAACGGCCATAACTTTTAACTCGGATGTCTGATTGAGGAAATTTTTTTTCTCTATTTGGTTAATTTTTTGAGATATACGCGAACAAACTACCCATTTTAGGAATTTTTTTATCCCATTCTATTTTGAATTTCCCCCAATTTTGAAGAATATTGTAATTCTTTATTGTTATGAATTTGATAAAATAAAATAGATTTTTGAGTTCAAAATACCTTGGTAGCACATCACAGAATGTCAATTTTAATGTTCGATAGTCAATTTAATGACAAAAAGCTATTATCCTGTTATGTTTTACAATTCCCTAGTTTCGCACACACGGGGTCCCCCCTTCCCGGGGGGGTTCGGGTGTGGGGGGTTCTGTAGGGGGTGTGTTTTTGTCCTTTGGGTGTGTATGGGTGGGTGGGTGTGTCCCCCCCCCCCGGACAACGTCGAGCGTGGCATACAATCATCGCCCTTGGATAGCACACTCGATCAGACTACGTCCTGTGTGGCATGCCATCATCGCCCTTGGAAAGCATAAACAATCGGACGACATCGGGCATGGCATGTTATTATCTTCCTTGGAAAGCACATATGATAGGAAAAGGTCGAGCGTGGCATGACCGCAATTACCTTGGGTAGAACACACGATCGAAATACATCGGGTGAGGCATGCCATCATCCCCATTGGATAGCACATCGATCGGACGACATCCGGCATGACATGCCATCTTCGCCCTTGTACAACACACATTGTCAAATCACTTTAAGCGTGGTATGTGCGCATGGACCTTGGAAAACACAAATGATCACACAATGTCGGGCATGGCATGCAATCATCTCCATTGGCAAGTACAAACGGTCCAACGACGTAGGGCATGACTTGTCATCATAGTCCTTTGGCAGCACATGCAGTCGAACGAAGTCAAGCGTGTCATGCTTTCATCGCCCTTATACAACATACATGATCAAACAATGTCGGGCGTGACATGCCATTATATTCCTTGGAATGAACACATGGGCGGACGATGATAGGCTTGTCGTTCTATCATCCCCCTTGGACAGCATACACATGGTCGATCGACATCGGGCATGGCATGTTGTCATCGCCCTTGGACAGCAAACACAGTCACACGACGTCGAGAGTTGCATGTTATCATCACCCTTGGATTGCACACACAATTGGATGATATAGGGCGTGGCAGTGCTATCATCGCCCTTGGAAAGCACACACGGATGGACGACTTTGGGTGTTAGATGCCATCATTGCCTTTGGGAAGCACATACAATCGTAGTACGTCGAGCGTGCCATGACATCAACGCCCTTGGAAAGCACATACGATCGTACGACGTCGGACGTGGCATATAATAATCCCTTTGGATAACACACACGGATGAACAACATCGAGCATGACATTCCATCATCTCCCTTGGATAACACATACGGTTAGATGACATCGGCTGTGGCATTCCAACATATCCCTTGGGCAGTACAAATAGTCAGATGACGTTTGGTGTGACATGCTTTCATCGTACTTGGGAAGCACACACGATTGGACGATGTCGAGCGTGAAATGCCATCTCACCCTTGGACAACACACATACTCAGACTACGTCGAGCGTGGCATTCCATCATCGCCCGTGGATAGCACACACGATCGGACTATGTCGGGCGTGGCATGCCATCATCGCTCTTAGGAAGCACACACTCAAATAATGTTGGGAATGGCATGCCATCATCGACCTTGGAAATCATACACGATATGATGACGTTGGGCGTTAAATGTGTATCAATCCCCTTGCAAACACCCATTTTGGCACGTAGTGATGGATCCCGCTGGAACTACTTAGGCAGCACACATGGCCAGATGACATTGGGCGTGGCATGCCAACATCGCCATTGGGCAACACACACGGTCGGACAGTGTCGGTCATGAGATGCCATCATTGCCCTTGTAGTTTTGCACACAGTGTCGGGTGAACAATCTAAGGGGGGGAGTATGAAGCAAAACGGCGTGGGGGTCGAAGAGAAAAGAAGGTAACGCCCTGGATGCGCCCGATGGGGTGGAGCCAAGACGGGCTTCGGGGTTCAGTCAAGAAGGGGGTCGGAGGGGTTGAGGTTGATTCATGGGGGTAGGAAGATAGGGGACTAAGGAAGGGGTGTAGTAGAGGAGGTAATTTGAGGGGGTGGGACGTTGCAAGGGAGGCGCAAGCGAATTGTGGGGATGGGTAGGACCTGAGTGGACGTTAAGGGGAGGAGCGGGAGAGAATAAGAAAGAGAACATGAAAACAATAAGAAGGGCTCGAGAAACCCGGTGAGGAGGGAGGTCGGGGGGGAGGGATAAAATAGGTGAGGAATGGTGTAGAGGGGGAAGTGGAGAAGGGGGTTGGGGTGGGTAGGTCTGGTGAGGAGGAGGGGGGATGAGGGTTGTATGGAGGGGTGGTGTGCGGGGGGAACTTCGATGGTTGGGAGAAGGGGGGTGTGGGTTGGGAGGGGTGGAAGGGGAAGAGGAGCGTTATTTCATCATTTCCCTTGTACAACATACATGGCAGGACTACATCGGGCGTGGCATGTTATCATTTCCCTTGGTCAGCACACACGCTCGGACGACGTCAATTGTGGCATGCCTGCTTTTTCCTTGGATAGCACACAAAGACAAATGACTTCGGGCGTGGCGTGGCATGCCATCACCCTGTGACTATACACATGGTCGGACGACATCTGGCCTGGCATGCTATCATCGCCCTTGGGCAACTCACACAGTCGGACGAAGAAGTGCGTTACATCCATCATTTCTCTTAGAAAACACAGACAATGCCAACACACAAATTACGGTAGCAGCGCGGAAAAAATCAAGACCCGCGGAAATTGGCTCATACCCAAGTACAAACGAACGGTCCTGTCACTTGTCTTCCTCCTTCTTGTCTTTTTCCCTTCCTAGTCTCCCTAATGGAAAATCAACACTTTATACGACATCAATCGAGGCATGCCATTATTTCCCTTGGACAATACTCACAATCAAACTACGTCGGGCATGGAATTTCATCATCATCCTTGGGAAGCAGTCTCCATCGGATGACGTCAGATTTTGCATGCCATCATCGCTAATCGAAAGCATACACAATCGGACGACGTTGGTCGTGGCATATTTTCATCACCCTTATACAACACACACAATAGGACCACGTAGGCCATGGCATGCCCACATTTCCCTTGGGAGGCACACACAGTCAAATCATGTCAAGTGTGGCATTTCATAATCGCTATTGGGCAGCACAACAGTTGGAAGATGTCGGGCGAGACAAGCCATCATCGCCCTTGGGCAGCACACAGAATCGGATGACATCAGGCGTAGAATGCCATCGTCTCCCATGAAAAGAATTCACGATTGGACGACATCGGGCGTGGAATTCCATCATCGTCGTAGGAATAAAAACACGATCTTACAATGTCAGGAGAGGCATGCCATCATCAACCTTTAACACCACACACAAGGCTGGATGTCGTAAGGAGTGGAATGCAATCATTGCCCTTAGACATCATACACAATTGAACTTTATCGGGCATGGCATGCTAACATCGCCCTTGTATAGCACACATGGTGGGACGACGTCAGGCATGGTATGTTATCATCACCCTTGGGAATCACACACGGTCAGACGGCTGAGGCATTAAATTTAATTACTACATTTGGAAAGCATACACGGTTGGACTACATCGGTCATGACATGTTATCATCACCCTTCG
This sequence comes from Solanum habrochaites, assembly GCA_027704765.1. NCBI lineage: Eukaryota > Viridiplantae > Streptophyta > Magnoliopsida > Solanales > Solanaceae > Solanum > Solanum habrochaites. The sequence goes on along the minus strand of JAKWJA010001692.1, from coordinate 34,320 downwards.
TCAATATAAATGGTCAGACAGTGTCAAGCGTTCCATGCCCGCATGGTCCTTGGGCAATACACATGGTAGCACACAAAGTCGGATGAAGTCGTGTGTGGTATGCTATCATCGCCCTTGGGAAGCACACAGGGTTAGAGGACGTCAGGCATGGCATGTTATCATCCCCGTTTGAGAGCATACACGATCAGACGACGATGGGGTTTGGCATATTATCATCGCCCTTTGACAGAACATACCGTCGGACTACGTCGCGTATGGCATGCCCACATGGCCCTTGGGCAGCACATGGTCCAATGACGTGGAGTATGTTATTCCATCATCGCCCTTGGAAAACACACATGATTGGACTACGTCGGGCGTGGCATGCCATCATAGACCGTGAATTTCACATGCCGTTGGATGACATCGTCCATGGCATGCCTTCATGTCCCTTGGGCAGCACACATGATCGGAAGACGTCGAGCGTACCATTCCATTATCTCCCTTGGGATAGCCTACACGGTTAGACGACATTGGGCATTGCATATCATAAACACCCTTGGACTATATACACGGACGAACGACGTCGGGCGTGACAAGTTATCATCACTCTTGGGAAGCACACATGGTCAGACTACGTAGGGTGTGGCATGCCCATATGTCCTTTTGACAGAGCACAAGATCAGATGATGTCGATGTGACATGCCATCATCGCCATTGGACTCCACACACGGAAGAAAGACGTCGAGCGTGGCATGCCATCATCACCGTTGCGCAGCACACACGGTCGGACGATGTCGGGCATTAGATGCCATCATTGTCCTTGGGCAACAAACACAGATGGACGATGTTGGGCATGGAATGGCATCATTGCTCTTAGAAAACTTACACGCTCGGGCGATGTCGGGCATAGCATGCCATTATCGCCCTTGGTTTCATGCATGGTCAGACGATGTCGAGCATGGCATGCCCGCATGGCCCTTGGGGAACACACTAGTCTGACGATGTCAAGCATGGCTTTCCATCATTGCCTTTGGACACCAGACACGATCGGATGATGTTTACGTGCCATGCCATCATCGCCTTTGGACTACACAAATGGACAGACAACGTCAGGCGTGTCATGCCATTATTGCCCTTGTGCAGCAAACACTATCAAATGATGTCGGACATTAGATGCCATCATTAACCTTGGGAAGCACACTCGACCAAACTACATCGGCCGTGGCATGCCATCATTGCCTTTGCACAACACACATTAACAAACGACATCACATGTGGCATGCCATCATCTCGTAGGACAGCACACACGGTCAGATGATGTTAGGCATGGCATGCCAGCATGGTTCTTGGGTAGCACACTTGGTCGAATGACAATGAGATGGCATGGCATCAACACCCTTGGACAACACACACGAATGGACTACACTGGGTGTGGCAAGCCATCATTTCCCTTAACAAGCACGGTCAGACAACGTCGGTCCTGTCATGCCATTATTGCCCTTTGAATGCATACACGATCGGCAACGTCGGGCATGGCATGTTATCATCTCCCTTGGAAAGCATACACGATCGGAACACATAGGGCGTGGCATGACTGCATGGCCCTTGGGAAGCACACACGGTCGGATGACGTCGGGCATGTCATTCCATTATGTCCCTTGTTCAGCACACACGGATGAACGACATCAGCGTGGCATGTCATCATCGCCCTTGGGAAGCACACACGGTAGGACTATGTCGGGCGTGGTATGCCATCATCTCCCTTGGAAAGTATACACGGTCGGACGATTTCGGGCGTTACATGTTATCATCGCCCTTGGACAGAATACACAATCAAACAACATCGTACATGGCATGCCCGCACGGCCCTTAAGAAGCACACATGATCAGATGACGTCGGGTGTGGCATGCCATCATTTCCCTTGGGCAGCAAACACGGTTGAAAAACGTCGGGCGTCACATGCCATCATTGCAACTGGGCGGAACACATGGTGGAATGACGTTCAGGTATGGCATGCCATCATCGCCCATGGGCAGAACACACGGTCGGAAGATGTTGAGTGATTTATTCCATTATATCCCTTGGACAACACATAAGGTCAGACAACGTCAATCTTGGCATGCCATCGTCACCCTTGGACTTCACACATGGTCGGACGACGTCGGGCGTGGCATGTTATCATCGCCCTATGTTAGAAAACAATGTCAGATGACGTCAAGCGTGGCATGAGTGTGTGTCCTTTGGGAAATACACACCGTTGCATGATCTTAGGCGTGGCACGCAATTATCGCACTTCTGAAGCACCCACGGTCAAACAACGTTAGGCATGCCATGCCATCATCACCATTTGAATAAACACACGACCGAACGACGTCGGGCATGGCATGCCATAATTGCCCTAGGACAACATACACAGGGTCGAACGACGTCAGTCGTGGCATGCCATCATCACCCTTGGACAACATACAAGGTTAGAATATTTCGGGCGTGGCATGTTATAATTTCTTTTGGAATTCACACAGTCAGACCGTGTCGGGCGTCGCAATGCAATCATCGCCCTTGTGCAGTGCACACGGTCAGACAACATCGGACGTTAGATGCTATAATTGCCCTTGGACAGCTTACACGGTCAGACTACTTCGCGTGTGGCATTCCAGAATCTATCATGGTTATCGCATTCGTACTAATCAAATATATGTTCTCAATTTTCCCATCGCGTTGTTCTAGTCTTTCATTTTTAACTTAATATGAGATGAATCATAATACCTTTCTAGTTTTAGATATATATTATTCTAATATAAATAAAAATATGATAATATTTAAAAAAAAAAACTAAATCAAATTCAGGAGACAACACACACAATTGGATGACGTCGGACGTGGCATGCCATCATTGCCTTTAGATAAAACACACATACGAATGACGCCGTCCGTGGCATGATATCATCTCCCTTGGGAAGCACACAAGGTCGGACGACGTCGAGCGTGGTATGCCATCATCTCCCTTATACAACACACACAATTGGACTACGTCGGGCATGTCATGCCATCATCGCCCTTGGGAAACACATGGTCGAACAACATCGGGCGTGGCATGCCATCGGCGCCCTTTGAAAGCAAACACAATTGGACAACGTCAGGAAAGACATGTTATGGTCCCCTTTGGACAGCACACATGATCGGACCACATAGGGCGTGACATGCCTTCATGGCCCTTAGGCATCATGCACAGTCAGATGGCATCGGGAGTGGCAAAGACATATCCAATGGGGAGCATAACGGTTCAGCCGATGTCGCACGGCATAAAGCCATTGTTTTCCCTTGGGAAGACACAACGGTGGCATGAATAGGAGTGGCATGCACATTAATCACCAGTTCTTTTTTTTTGGTTTTTTTTTTTTTTTATTAATTTTTTTCTTGGGGGGATTTCTTTGTTTTTCGTTTTTTTTTTCTCTTTTTTTTTTTGTTTTTTTGTTTTTTTTTTTTTTTTTTTGCATACATGATTGAATGATGTAGGGCATGGTATGCCATCATCGCCTTTTGGATGAACACACGATCGGACGACATCGGGCGTGGCATGACATCATCTACCTAGGACAGCACACACGATCAGACGATGTCGGGCTTGGCATGTTATCATCGCCCAAGGATTGCACACACGGTCAGACGACGTCAGGCGTGGAATGCTGTAATAGACCTTGGGCAGCACACACGGTGGGATAACATCGAGCGTAAAATGTCATCATTGCCATTGGATAGCATTCACGGTAGGAATACGTCAGGCAATGCATGTTATCGTCACCCTTGGAAAGCATACATGATCGGACGACGTTAGGCGTGACATGTTATCATTGCCCTTGGACGACACACATGATCGGACCAGGTAGTGCGTGGCAAGCTCACATGGCCCTAGACAGCACACACGGTCAGATGACGTGGGGTGTAGCATGCCATCATCTCCATTGGGCAGCACACACGGTGGGATGACGTCGGGCGTGACATGCTATCATCACTGTTTGAAAGCATACATGGTCGAATGACGTCGGGCGTTACATGCCATCATCTCCCTTGTGGCAGCAACACACGGCGAGCGACCATGGCTTGGGAATGCCATCTTCACATTTGGACAACAACTCAAGGACGGTCAGGACATCGGCGCGTGCATGCCATATCGCCCTTTATTCACACACGATCAAATGGATTGGTAAAAGCATCAATGCCATATTACCTTGGAGCAGCGCACACAGTCGGAAAATTTAGGGCATTACATGCCATTATCGCTCTTGAATAAAAACATATGGTCGTACGACATCAGGCGTGGAATGTCATAATCCTTTTGGATAAAATAGCGATTGTACGGCGTCGGGCATGGCATGTCATCATCCCTATGGATTACATACACGGACGAACGATGTCGAGAATGGCATGCCATTATCGCCCTTGGACTACACATATGATTGGACGACATCGGGCGTGGGATGCCCACATGAACCTTGGGCAGCACACAGTCGGATGACATCAGGCGTTACATGCCATCATGGAACTTGGGAAAGACACATGGTCGAACGATATCGGGTGTGGCATGCCATTTCGCTCTTGGACAACACACACAACCTGACGATATAAAGAGTGGCACGGCATCATTTCCCTTGGAAAGCATACACGATCAGCCGTCATTGGGCGTGGCATGTTATCATCACCCTTGGACAACACACACGATCGGACAAAGTAGGGCGTGGAATGCCCGCATGGCCTTGGAAAGCACACACCGTCGAAGTACATAGGGCGTGGACTTTCATAATTGATCTTGGGAAGTACACACAGTCGGACGACGTCGGACGTTAGATGCCATCATTGCCCTTGAGTAGCACACATGGTCGGACTACATCGGGCGTGGCATACAATCATCGATCATGGTTGTCGCATTCGTACTAATCTAATATATCTTCTCGATTTTCCCATTACTTTGTACTAGTGTTTCATTTTTAACTTAATACCGCACGAAGCATATTACCTTTATAGTTTTATAATATATATATATTATTCTATATAAAAAAAATATAATAATATGTTTTTTTAAATTAACTAAACCAAATGAAGAAGTTGAATCTGTATATCTCATAAAAATATGCAGAATAAAAAATTTTGCGTCAAACAGATATTTGTGCATAAAGGTTCAATCATGTGAAATCACACCAAATCAAAGATTGAAATTCAAAAAAGTAGTTATAAATTTGTGAAATTTCAAACAGCCATAACTTTTAACTCTGATGTTTGATTGAGGAAATTTTTTTCTCCATTTGGTTATTTTTTTGAGATCTACGTTAACAAACTACCCATTTTACGAAAAAAAAATTCCCATTCTACTTTGAATTTCCCCTAATTTTGAAGAAAATTGTAATTCTATATTGCTATGAATCTAATAAAATAAAATAGATATTTGAGTTCAAAAAACCTTGGTAACACATCAGAGAATGTCAATTTTAATGTTCGATAATCAATTTAATGAAAAAATGCTAATATAAATTGTATCTATACAATTTCGAGTTTTGCACACACGATCAGCTATGTCCGAAGTGGCGGCATGCATCATGATCTTGAAAGGCATCACGATTGGACGAATTACGGGGCAGTGGATTTGCCCGCATTGACCTTGGGTAGCACACACGGTCGGAATACATCGAGCATGGCATGCCATCATCCCCATTGGATAGCACATCGATCGGACGACGTCGGGCATGACATGCCATCTTCGTCCTTGTACAACACACACGGTGGGACAATATCGGGCCAAGCATATGCCTCATTGCCCTTGGAAAGCATACACGGTCGGACTACGTAGGGCGTGGCATGCCAACATGGCCCTTGGACAACACACACGGTTGGATGACGACGAGCATGGCATGACATCATAAACCTTGGACAGCACAAACAATGTCGGACAACGTCGGGCGTGGCACGCCATCACTGCCTTTGGACATCATACACGGTCATATGACGTCGGGTGTGGCATTCCATCATCTCCCTTGGGAATCCCACACGGTCATACTACGCCGGTGTTTGACACATGGCCCTCTAATAACATTCACGGTCGGACGAAGTTGGGCGTGGCAATGCTATCATCACCCTTAGGCAGCACACATAGTAAGACGATGTCAAGCGTTAAATGTCATCATTTCCCTTGGATAGGATACACGGTAAGACAATGTCGAGTGTGGCATGTCATCATAACCCTTGGACAACACAAATGATCGGACTACGTCGGCCATAGCATGTTATAATCTCCCTATCTAAGCGCACACGTTCAGATTCAGATCACTTTACAGTGGTATGTTGCAGCATGGCTGGGCAACAAATAAGATTCGCACAATGTCAGGGACCCAAAATTAAAAAATGGTCCAACGAAGTTGGGCCCGTGACATGTAATCCATAGTCGCTTGTTTCAGCGCAGCAGCCCACTCCCCACCCCATGTTTTTACCCATCGCAAACGACGTAGAGAGTGTCATGCTTCATCGCCCTTAGAACACATACCGATCAAACAAGTCGGCCGTGACATCGCCAATCATTATCCTTGGAACGAACACACGGTCGGACGATGTCGGGCGGTCTTCCATCATATCCTTGGCTAGCATTACACAAGCGCTCGTCGACTCTGGCGGGAATTGACTATCATCGCCCTTGGACCGAATACAAGGTGAACGAGTCGAGAATTGCCATTGTATCATCACATTGGACGCACACGAACAATCAAACTATATAGGGCGTGGCAGTGCTATCATCGCCCTTGGAAAGCACACACGGATGGACGTCTTTGGACGTTAGATGCCATCATTTCCTTTGGGCAGCAAATAATGGTCGTACTACGTCGGGTGTGGCATGCCATAATCGCCCTTGGGCAGCACATACGAACGTACGACGTCGGACGTGGCATGTCATCATCCCTTTGGACAACACACACAGATGAACAACATCGAGCATTGCATGCCGTAATCTCCATTTGACAACACATACGGTTAGACGACATGGGCCGTGGCATCCCCACATATCCCTTGGGCAATAGAAATAGTAGGATGACGTTGGGCGTGACATGTTTTCATCATACTTGGGAAGCACACACGGTTGGACGACGTCGAGTGTGAAATGCCATCTCACCCTTGGACAACAGACATGATGGGACAACGTCGAGCGTGGCATTCCATCATTGCCCTTTGATAGCACACACGATCGGATTATGTCGGGCGTGGCATGCCATCATCACCCTTAGGCAGCACACACGATCAAACGATGTTGGGTATGGCATGTCTTCTTCGCCCTTGAGTATCATCACCCTTTCACAACACACATGTTTGGACCACGTAGGGCGTGGCATTCTAACATAGACCTTGGGAAGCACACACAGTCGAATGACTTCGGCTGTGGCATGCCATTATCGCCATTGGGCAACACACATGGTCGAAAAGATGTAGGGCGTGGAATGCCATCATCTCCCTTAAGTAGCACATACTGTCGAGCGACATCGAGCGTTAATTTCCATCATTGCACTTGGAAAACATACATGGCAGAACTATGTCGGGCGTGGCATGTTATCATTTCCCTTAGTCAGCACACATGCTCGGACGACGTCAATTGTGGCATGCCTGCATTTCCCTTGGACAGCACAAAAGGACAAACGACTTCGGCGTGGCATGCCATCATCGCCTTGTGACTGTACACACAGTCGGACGACATCTGGCCTGGCATGACATCATCTCCCTTGGGCAACACAAACAGTGGGACGACGCAGTGCGTTACATCCATCATTTTCCTTGGAAAGCACACATGGTCAGACGACGTCGAGCGTGGCATGCCGTCTCACTAATGGAAAACACACACTGTCAGACAACGTCGAGTGAGGCATGGCATCATCGCCCTTGGACAGCAATCACAATCAAACTACGTCGGGCGTGGAATTCCCTAATCGCCCTTAGGAAGCAGACACCATCGGACGACGTCGGATTTGGCATGCCATCATCGCCAATCGAAAGCATACACGATTGGACGAAGTTGGGCATGGCATGTTACCATCACCCTTATACAGCACACACAATCGGACCATGTAGGCTGTGGCATGCCCGCATTTCCCTTGTGAAGCAGACACGATCGTATGATATCAGGCTTGGCATTGCATCATCGCCATTGGGCAGCACAATAGTCGGAAGATGTCATGCGTTACAAGCCATCATCTCCCTTAGGTAGCACACATAATCGGATGACGTCGGGCGTAGCATGACATCGGCTCCCTTGGAAAGCATTCACGATTGGACGACGTCGGGCGTGACATGCCATCATCGCCGTAGGGATGAAAATACGATTGTATAATGTCTGCGAGGCATGCCATCATCGCCCTTTGACAGAATACACATGGTTGGATGTGGTAAGGCGTGGAATGTAATCATTTGCCCTGGACGCTACACCGATTGCGACGTCATTGGGCGTGGCAGGTTACACACGCCCTGGATGACACACACGAGCGGACGACGGGGACATTGCCATGGCATGACATCATCCGCCCTGGGCAGCACACACATTCAGACGACGTCAGGCACTAAACGCAATTATTGCCCTTTGAAAGCATACATGGTTGGACTACATCAGGAATATCATGTTATCATTGCCCTTGGTCAATATAAACGGTCGGACGACGTCATGCGTGGTATGCTCGCATGGCCCTTAGACAACACACATGGTAGCACGACATCATGCATGGCATGAAATTATTTCCCTTGGGCAGAACACGCGGTTTGAGGATGTCGGGAGTGATATGCCATCGTCGCCCTTGGAAAGCATACACGGTCGAACGACGTAGGGCGTGGCGTGAAACATAGCCCATGGGCAGCACACACGGTTAGATGATGTCGGGCGTGTCATTCCATCATCGCCTTTTGAGAGCACACAAGGACGGACAACGTCGGGAGTGACATGCCATCATCTCCATTGGACTACACACACAGTCAGATGAGGTAGGGCGTTACATGCCATCATTGCCCTTCAGTAGCACACAAGGTCGGACTACATCAGGCGTGGCATGCCATCATCGCCCTTGGATAGCACAGATGGTCGTACGACGTCAGGCGAGGCATGTCCACATGGCCCTTAGGTTTCAGACATAGGTGGATGACATCTAGCGTGACATGTCATCATTGCTCATGGGTAGCACACACGTTCGAACGACATCGAGTGTGGCATGCCATCATTGCCCTTACACAACACACACGATCGGAAGACGTCAGGCGTTGCATGCCATCATCACCCTCGGAAAGTATACACGATTGGACGACGTTGGGCATGACATGATATCATCACCCTTGGACAGCATGGCCCTGGGCAGCACACACGGTAGGATGACGCCAGGCGTGGTATGTCACCATCACCATTGGGCAACATACATGGTCGGACGACATATGGGGTGACATGCCATCATCACCCTTGAGCAGTACACAGACGAACGACATTGGGCGTGGCATGCAATCATCGGCCTTGGACAACATAAATGGCTGGACAAGATCGTGTGTGGCATTCCATCATCGCCCTTGGAATGAAAAAACCGTTGGATGACGTCGGACGTGGCATGTTATCATCCTTCTTAGACTGCACACACAGTCGGACAACGAGACTTTTGGAAGCACAAATGATCAAAAAACGTCGGGCGTTAAATGTTATGATTGCTCTTTGACAGCATACACTGTCGGCGTACGTGAGGCGTAGCATGTTATTTCTCCCTTGGTCAACACATATTGTCGGACAACGTCAAGTTATGCAAGCCCACATGACACTTGGGCAACACACACGGTCGCACGACGTCAGGCATTGCATGCCATCATAGCCATGGGCAGCACACACGGTCGGACGACGTCAGGCATGACATTCCACTATCACCCTTGGGCATCACAAACGGTCGGATGACGTTGGGTGTGGAATGCCACATGTACCTTGGGCAACACATATAGTTGTATCACGGCAGGCGTGGTATGCCATCATCACCTTTGGAGAACACACAAACACAAACGACATTAAGCATGGCATGCAATCATCGTCCTTGGACTTCACACATGTTCGGACGATGTCGTGCATGGCATGCCATCATCGCCCTTGGGAAACACACATGATCGGACGATATAAGGCATTACATGCCATCATTTCTCTTGGACAACACACATGGTCGGTCTACATAGGGCATGGCATGCCATCATCTCCCTTGGACAAAACAGTCGGTCATATGACATTGGTCATGAAATGACATCATCCCTTTTGAAAACACACACGGACGAACAGCATCGAGCGTGGCATGCCATCATCGCCCTTGGAATGCATAAACGGTTGGAAGAAATCGGGCGTGGCATGCCTACATGGCCCTTGGGAAGCATAAACAGTCGGACGATGTTGGGCGTGTCATTCAATCATCTTCCTTGTCTAGCATAGACTATCGAATCACATCGGGTATGACATGTTATTATCGACCTTGGTAAGCACACACGGTCGAACGACGTCAAGAGTTGCATGACCGCATGGTCCTTTGGGCAGCACACATGGTCGGATGAGGTCGAGTGTGGCATACCATCATCTCTTTTGGACAACACACACGATCGGACGACGTCGGGCATGGCATGCCTGCATGGACCTTGGGCAGCACACACGATAGGATGACGTCGGGCGAGGCATGCCATCATTGCCATTGGGCAGAATACACGGTCAGACGATATTGGGCGTGACATAACATCTTCGCCCTTGGACAACACACACGGTGGGACAACATCGGGGCATTGCATTCCATAAACGCCCTTGGACAACACACATGGTCGGACTACGTCAGGCATGGCATACCATCATGACCGTTGGAAAAAACATATGGTCGGACGACAACGAGTGTGGCATGCCATCATTGCCCTTGCACATCACACACAATAACGGACGACTTCAAGCGTGGCATGCCATCATCACCCTTGGAAAGCATACACGGTCGTACGATATTGGACGTGGCAATGCTATAATCGCCGTTTGGCAGCACACATGATCGAACGACATCAGGCATCAAATGCTCTCATTGCCCTTAGACAGAATACACGGACGGACGCATCGAGCATGGAATGCCATCATCGCCCTTGGATAGCACACATGATCAGACTACATCAGCCGTGGCATATTGTCATCGCCCTATGTAAACACACATGGTCGGATGATGTCAAGCGTGGCATGCCCTCATGGACCTTGGGCAACACATATAGTAACACGACGTAAGGAGTGGCAGCCATCATCGTCATTGGGTAGCACACATGGTCTGACGACGTTGGCTATGACATACCATGATCACCCTTGGAATGAACACACGGTCTAACGATGTCGGGCGTGGCATGCCATCATCGTCCTTGGATAACATACACAGGGTCGGACGATGTCAGGCGTGGAATGCTATCATCGCCCTTGGAAAGTATACATGGTTGAACAACGTCGGGCGTGGCATGTTATTATCGCTCTTTGATTGCACACATGGTCGGATGACATCGGGTGTGGAAATACAATCATCTCCCTTGGGTAGTACACATAGTCGAACTACATCGAGCATGGAATTTTATCATCGCTCTTGGACTGCACACACGATCGGACGGCATCGGGTATGGCAATGCAATCATCGCCCTTCAGCAGCACACACGGTTGAACTAAGTAGGGTGTGACATCCCACCATCGCCCTAACATAACGCAGATGATTGTTTGACATTGGGCGTGGCATGTAATCATCCCTTTGGACAAGATACAAGGATGAACAGCGTCGAGCGTGGCGTGCCATCATCGCCCTTGGAAAACACATTCGCTTTGACGACATCTAACGTAGCATGCCCACATGGCCCTTGGGCAGCACACACTATCAGATGATGTTGGGCGTGACATGCCATAATTGTACTTAGGCAGCACACATGGTCGGACGACATAGTGTGTGGCATGCCATCTCGCCCTAGGATAGCACACAAGGTCGGATAAATTTGAGCGTTGCATTCCATCATCGCCCTTGGACAGTACACACGATCAGACTATGCCGCGTGTGACAAGCCATCATCATCCTTAGGAAATACACATGGTTGGACAACATCAGGAGTGTCATGCAATCATCACCCTAGGAAAGCATACACGATCAAACGAGTAGGGCATGGAATGTTATCATCACACTTGCACAACACACACAATCGGACCACGTAGGGCGTGGCATACCCGCATGACCGTTTGGCAGCACACATAGGCGGATGATGTAGGGAGTGGAATTCCATCATCTCCATTGGGCAGCACACATGGTAGGACGACGTAGGGCGTGACATGACATCATCGCCCTTGGGCAGCACACATGGTTGGACAATGTCGGGCATGGCATGCCATCATCGTCATTGGGCAACACAAGGTCGAACAATGTCGGGCATGACATGCCATCATCTCCCTTGGGAAGCACACATGGTCAGACGACATCGGGTGTAGCATGACATTATTTACCTTGGACAACATTCATAATCGGACGATGTTGGGCATGGCATGCCATTATCGTCCTTGGACAACATTCACGATCGGACGATGTCGGGTGTGGCATGCCATCATCTATCATTAAATGAACACACATTTGTATGATGTCGGGCGTGGCATGCCATCATAGCCCTTAGATAGCTCTCATAGGGTTGGACGTCATTGGTTGTGTCATGCCATCATCGCTTTTGGATAGCAAACACGGTCGGACGATGTTGCGTGTGGCATGTTATCATCACACTTTGATTGCACACATTTAGACGAGATGTTGGGCAAGGCATGATATTATCGCCATTGGGAAGAACACACGGTCAGACAACATCGGGCATTAAATGACATCATTGCCCTAGGACAACATACACAGTCGGACAACGTCGGGCATGGCATGTTATAATAGGCCTTGGTCAGCACACACGGTCGAACGATGTCAAGCATGGCATGCCATCATCTCCCTTTGAATGAATACATATTCGGACGATGTAGGGCGTGGCATGCCATCATCGCCCTTGAACACCATGCACAGGGTCATACGTTATCGGGCGTGGCATGCCATCGTCACCCTCATACAACACACACAATCGGACAACGTAGACCGTGTCATACCCGCATTGCCCTTAGGAAGCATACACGGTCAAATGATGTCAGGTGTGGCATTGCATCATCTCCATGGGGCAGCACAACCGTCGGAATATGTTGGTCATGAAAAGCCATCATCGCCCTTTGGTAGCACACACAATCAGATGACGTCGGGAGTAGCATGCCATTGTATCCTTTGGAAAGCATTCACGATTGGACGACGTCGGGTGTGGCATTCCATCATCACCGTAGGAATAAAAACACGGACGTACAATGTTAGGTGAGGCGTGTCATCATCGCCCTTTGACAGCATACACAGCGTTGGATGTCATAAGGCGTGGAATGCAATCATTGCCCTTGGACAACATACACGATTGGACTTCATCATGCTTAGCATGTAAAAATCGCCCTTGGATTGCACACACGGTCGGACGACGTCAGGCATGGCATGTTACAATCGCCCTTGGGAAGCACACACGTTCAGACGACGTCAGGCAATAAATGCAATTATTGCCCTTGGAAAGCATTCACGGTTGAACTACATCAGGCATGGCATGTTATCATCGCCCTTGGTCAATATAAATGGTCAGACGATGTCAAGCGTGGCATGCCCGCATGGCCCTTGGGCAACACACATGGTAGCACGACATCATGCGTGGCATGAAATTATTGCCCATGGTCAGCACACACGGTTGGGCGATGTCGGGAGTGATATGCCATCATCTCCCAAGGGCAACATACATTGTCGAATGACGTAGGGCATGTCATGAAACATGGCCCATGGGCAGCACACACAGTTAGATGACGTCGGGCGTGTCATGCCATCATCGCCTTTTGAGAGCACACAAAGATGGATAACGTCGGACGTGACATGCCATCATTGACCTTTGACTGCATAGATGGTCAGATGAAGTCAGGCGTGGCATGCCAACATCGCGTTGGGACAACATATAGGAACGAATGACCTCGGGCGTGGAATGATATTGTCGCCCTTGTATTGCACACAGGGTTGTATGACGTCGGGCGTGCCATGCCATCATCTCCCTAGGGAAGCACATACGGTCGAACGACGTAGGGCGCTACATGCCATCATTGCCCTTAAGTAGCAAACAAGGTCGGACTACATCAGGTGTGGCATGCCATCATTGCCCTTGGAAAGCACAGATGGTCGAACGACGTCAGAAGAGTCATTCCCACATGGCCCTTAGGTAGCAGACACAGGTGGACGACATCGGGCGTGGCATTCCATCATCGCACATGGGTAGCACACACATTCGGACGACGTCGAGCGTGACATACAATCATTGTGCTTGGACAACACACACGATCAAAAGACATCGGGCGTGGCATGCCATCATCACCCTTGGAAAGCATACACGATCGGACGAGTAGGGCATGCCATGTTATTATCACCCTTGCACAACACACACGATCGAACCACATAGGGCGTGGTATACCCTCATGGCCCTTAGGAAGCACACATATTCAGATGATATAGGGACTGGCATTCCATCATCGCCCATTGGGCAACACACATTGTTGGACGACGTAGGGCGTGAAATGCCATCATTACCCTTGGGAAGCACACATGGTTGGACAACGCCGGGTATGGCATGCCATCATCATCATTGGGAAACACAAGGTCGAATGATGTCTGGCATGACATTCCATCTTCTCCCTTGGGCAGTACACATGGTCTGACAACGTCGGGTGTGGCGTGCAATTATTTCCCTCTGACAACATTAACAGTCAGATGATGTCGGGCATCGCATGACATCATCGCCCTTGTACAACATTCACGATAGGACGATATCGGTCATGGCATGCCATCATCGCCCTTTGAATGAACACATGGTCAGACGAGGTCGGGTGTGGCATGCCATCATCGACCTTAGATAGCTTACATAGGGTCGTACGTCATCGGGCATTTGACATCATTGCCTTTGAACAGCAAACACGATCGATGACGTCGCGTGTGGCATGTTATCATCGCCCTTTGACTGCATACGGTCGGACGATGTAGGGCATGGCATGCTATCATCGTCATTGGAAAGTACAAGCGGTCGGGCAAAATCAGGTGTTAAATGACATCATTGCCCTTGGACAACATACACGGTCGGACTACGTCGGGCGTGACATGTTATCATCACCCTTGGTCTGCACACACGATCGGAGGACGTCAAGCGTGGCATGCCATCATCTCCCTTTGATTGAATACATATTCGGACGATGTTGGGTGTGGCATGCCATCATCGCCGTTTGACATCATGCACAGGGTCAAACGTTATTGGGCGTGTCATGCCATCATCATCCTTGGACATCGTACACGATCAGATGATGTCGGGCGTTACATGCCATCATCGCCTTTGGATTGCACAAATGGTCAGACAATTTTGGGCATGGCATGCCATCATCTCCCATGGACGCCATACATATGGTCGAACAAATGTCGAGCATGGCATGCAATAATCGCCTTTGGACAATATACACGGTCAGATGACATAGGGCGTGGCATGTTATCATCGCCCTTGGACTGCACACACGTTAAGACAATATCAGGCGTGGCAATGCCATCTTAGACCTTGGGAAGCACACTCGGTCGGACGACGTCAGGCATTATAAGTTATTATTGCCCTTAGGAAACACATACGGTCAGACTACGTAGGGCATGGCATTCAATCATCACCCTTGGACAGCACAGACGATCGTAGATGTTGAATATGACATGTCATCATTCCTTTGGACAACACACACAGAAAAACGATGTCGAGCATGACATGCCATCATCACCCTTGAACAACACATACGGTTGGAGGACATAGGTTGTGGCATGACCACATGGCCTTTGGGAATCACACACGGTCTTCCGACATTGGACGTGATATACCATAATCGATCTTGGGCAGCACACATTGTCGGACGACGTAGAGCGTGACATGTAATTTTTCTCTAGGACAGCATATACGCTCGGACGATGTCGAGCGTGGCATGCCATCATAACCCTTGTACAGCACACACGATCACACTATATTGGGTGTGGCATGCCATCATCGCCCTTAGGAAGCACACACGGTCAGACGATGGCGGGCATGGCATGCCATCATCGCCCTTAAAATGCATACATGTTTGGAAAATGTTGGGCGTGGTATGTTATCATCACACTTGCACAACACACACGATCATACCAGATATGGTGTGGCATACCTGCATGGCACTTGGGCAGCACGGTCAAAATGACGTCGAGCATGGCATTCCATCATCGCCATTGGGCAGCACACACGGTCGGATGACATAGGGCATGACATGTTTTCATCGCCCTAGGAAAGAACACATGGTCGGACGACGTTGGGTGAATCATGCCATCATCGCCCTTGCACAGCATACACGGTCGGACTACATTGGGCATGGCATACCATCATCGCCCTTGGAATGAACACACGATCGGACATTATCCGTCTTGTCATGCCATCATTGCCCTTGGACACCATACACAGGGTCGAACGACGTCGAGCGTGGCATGCCATGATCGCCCTTGAAATTAATATTCACGATAGGACAATGTCGAGCGTGGCATGTCATCATCGCCCTTTGATAGCATACATGGTAGAACAATGTCAGGCATGGCATGATATCATTGCCCTTGGAAAGAATACACTATTGGAGGACGTCGGGTGTTAATTTCCATAATTGACCTTGGACAATATACACGGTCGGACTACATCGTACATGGATGTTATTATCGCCCTTGGTCAGCACACACGTTTGGAAGACATCGTCCGTGGCATGCTATAAAAGCCCATGGGCAGCACACACAATCAGATGAAGTCGGGCGTGACATGCTATCATTTCCCTAAGGAAGCACAGACGGTCGGATGACGTCGGTCATGGAATGCCACTATCGCCTTTGGACAGCACACAAGGACGGATGACATCGGGCTTAGCATGCCATCATCAACTTTGGACTACACACACGGTCGGACAATGTCTGGCCAGGCATGCTATCATCGCCCTTTTTGCAGTACACACGGTTGGACAACGTCAGTTGATACATGCCATCATTGACCTTGGAAAGCACACACGATCAAACAACGTGTAGCGTGGCACGCCATCTCATTCTTGGACAACACACACGATCGGAGGACGTTGAGCATGGCAAGCCATCATCGCCTATGGACATCACAGATGATCATACCACGTCAGGCGTGGCATGCAATTATCCGCCTTGCACAACACACACCATCGGAGTATCGTGGAATGTTGTCATCGCCCTATGTCAGCAAACACAGTCGGATGACGTCAAGTGTGGCATGCCTACATGGCCCTTGGGCAACACATATGGTAGCATAATGTCGGGCGTGGCATGCAATCATCGCCATTGGGTAGCACACATGGTCAGATGACATCGGGTGTGACATGCTATCATCTCCCTTGGAATAAATACATGGTCGGACGATGTAGGGTGTGGCATGCCATCATCGCCCTTGGATAGCATACACAAGGTCGAACGACGTCGTGCGTGGCATGCTATTATCACCCTTTGACAGCATACACGCTCAAACAATGTCGGGCATGGCATGTTATCATCGCCCTTGGAATGCATACACTATAAGACGACATCGGGTGTGCCAATGCTATCATCCCCATTTGGCAGCACACGTGGTGGGAAGACGTCGGGCGTTAGATGCTATCATTGCCATTGGGCAACACACACGGTTGAACTACGTCGGGCGTGGCATGTAATCATCATCCTTGGACATCACAGTTGATCGTACGACATCCGGCATGGCATGTCATCATCCATTTGGACAACACACACGGACAAACGACGTCGAGTGAGGCATGCCATCACATCGACCTTTGACAGAACATATGGTTTGACGACAGCTGCTGTGACATGCCAACATGGCCTTTGGGCAGCACACACTGTCGGATGACGTTGGACGTGACATTCCATAATCGTACTTGGGCAGCACACATTCTCTGACGACGTCGGGCGTGGCATGCCATCTTGCCTTAGGAAAGCACACATGGTCGTACGACATCGAGCGTGGCATGCCATCAACCCCCTTTGACAGGACATACGATTAGACTATGCGAGGCATGGCATACCATCATCTCCCTTAGGCAGAACACACGATCGGACAACGTCGGGAGTGAAACGCCATCATAAACCTTGGAAAGCATACACAATCGGACAACGTATGGTGTGGCATGTTATCATCACACTTTCACAACACACTCAACCAGACCACGAAGGGCGTGGCATGCCCGCATGGCCCTTGGACAACATACGTGGTCGGATGACGTCGGGTATGTCATTCAATAATCACCATTGGGCAACACACATAGTCACACGACGTCAAACGTGGCATGACATTTTGCCCTTAGGTAGCACACATAGTCGGACAACATTTGTGGCATGCCATCATCGTCCTTGGAAAGAATATACAATCGAACAACGTTGGGTATGGTATGTTAATACCACCATTGCTTAACACACACAATCGGACCATATATGGTGTGGCATGTCCGCATGGACCTTGGGCAGAGTACAAGGTCAGATGACGTCGGGTGTGGCATTTCATCATCACCATTAGGAAGCACACACAGTCGGACGACGTAGGGCATGACATGTCCTCATCCCCCTTGGGTAGCACACATGGTCGCACGATGCTAGGAGTGGCATACCATCATCACCCTTAGACAACATACACGGTCGGACGACGTCTGGCGTGGCATGCAATCTTATTCCTTGAAATGAACACAAGGTTAGATATTCTCGGGATTGACATGCCATCATCACCCTTGGATAACATACACAGGGTCAAACGACGTCGGGCGTGGCATGTTATCATCACCCTTGTACTTCACAAACGGTTGGATGACGTCGAGCGTGGCATGCTATCGTCGCCCTTTGGCAGAACACACGGTCGGCCGACATCGCGTGTTAAATGCCATAATTTCCATTTGACAATATACACGGTCGGACTACATCGGGTATGTAATATTAATATCGCTCTTGGTAAGCACACACAGTCGAACAACATCAAGCGTGGCATGCCCGCATGGACTTTGGGAAACTCACACGGTTGGACGACGTCGGGCGTGGCATGCTTTCATAGCCCATGTGCAGCACAAATAATAAAATAATGTCGGGCGTGACATGCAATCATTTCCCTTGTGCATCACACACGGTCATATGACGTTATGCGTGGCATGCCACTATCGCCTTTAGATAGCACACAAGAAAGAACGCCCTTGGCCAGCACTGACGGTCGTTCGACCTCGGTCATGGCATGTCATTATCCCTTTGGACAATACACACGGTCGAATGACGTCGAGCGTGAAATGCAATAATCTCTCTTGGGCTACATATATGGTTGGACGATCTGCTTTTTAGAAAAAACGTCTTTCAACCCATTCAATTTTAAATTCCCCCAATTTTGAAAAAAATTGTAATTCTTCTTTGTTGCTACGAATATAATAATAGAAAATAGATTTTATTGTTCAAAATACCTTTGTAACACATCATAGGATTTCAATTTGAATATTAGATGATCAATTTTATGATAAAAGTTTTTATCCCATTTAATTTTACATTTCCCCTAATTTTGCACACATGTTGGACGACGATGAGCATGGCATGCCATCATCTTCCTTGGACAGCAAACACAATCAGACTACGTCGAGCGTGGCATGCCATCATGGCCCATTGGTAGCACACAAGGTCGGATGACGTCGGATGTGGCAATGGAATCATCACCTTTGGAATGCACACACTATTGGACGACGTCAGGCATGGAATGCAATCATCGCCCATGGAAAGCATACACAATCGGACGATGTCAAGCTTGGCATGTTATCATCGCCCATGGTAAGCTCATACGATCAAGCAACATCGAACATTAAATGCCATCAGTGCCATTGGACAGCGTACACAGTCAGATTACGTCGGGCGTGGCATGTTATCATCTCCCTTGGTCAGCACGCACGGTCGGGTGTCGTCAAGCGTGGCATGTCCGCATGGCCCTTTGGCAACACACACGGTCGCATGACGTCTGGCGTGGAAATCCATCATAGCCCTTGGGTAGTACACACGATCGGACGACGTGGGTTGTGACATGCCATCATTTCCCTTTGGAAGAACACACGATCAGACATCGTTGGGCATGGAATTCCACATGGTCCTTGTGATGCACACACGATCAGATAACGTCGGGCATGGCATGCCATCATCGCCTTTGCACAACACACAAGGATGGATGATGTCGGGATTGGTATGCCATCGCCCTCTGACTGCACACATAGTCGGATAACGTCTGGCCTGGCATGCCATCATCGCCCTTGGACAGAACATATAGTTGGAAAACGTCAGGCGTTACGTTCCATGTTTGCCCTTGGGCAGCACATATGGTCGGACTATTGTAAGACCCCAAAAATGACTTTGGTTAACCAGAGCCTAAAATGTTTTTATTGATGGTATATGGTTCTATATATGTCTAATATATGGAATATATGCAGTATCTAAAGTATTAGGTGTGGTGGAAGTCAAACGTCAAGGGATAACTAAGACGTTTGACGACTAAGTCACCTAAATGTCCAAAATGTAGTTCTATGTGTTTCACAGTGTTTTTAGATTCTTAATAGACTTAATATATCATGTACATGAAGTGTTTAAAGTTTCGTGACGTTTAGAGGTCAATCAACCAAGAGCATCCAAGGTGTTCGAAAGATATTCCTAGTGTCGACCTTGTACATCTAGGTGCATTTCATCGAGATTTACGTGTTTGTTTTTGATGAAATTCATGTGAGAGATGTTAAACTTACATACAATCGTGTTTGGGTTGTAAACATCACAGAAATTATCCCCAAGGACCATCTAAGGGTCCTTACGGAAGGACTCAAAACTGTTGGCATGGCAGTCCAAGGCAGACCCCAAATCACGGAGAAGTCGACCACCAATCATGGCTGAGACGCCCTGTCAAAGGGTTTCGTCGAAGGGTACTTAACCATGGGATGGATAGGAAGGTTTTGCAGGCACTTTGGATAACAACGGAGGGCTGTGACATCCCATCGTGGATGTGACGCTC
Organism: Solanum habrochaites; assembly: GCA_027704765.1. Lineage (NCBI taxonomy): Eukaryota > Viridiplantae > Streptophyta > Magnoliopsida > Solanales > Solanaceae > Solanum > Solanum habrochaites. The sequence goes on along the minus strand of JAKWJA010001692.1, from coordinate 13,130 downwards.
TTTCAAGGGCAGGCATCACACGACCTGCCTTCCTGTGCAAGCTGCTGCCAAGTCAAGGGGTGAATTGGTACATTCAACTCACTTCTAAATTATTCCATGGATGGTTATTTGGGTATTTTAATTAAGTATAAAAAGGGTAATCACATGGAAGACTTCATTCTTCAAAATCATAAACCCAAAACTGTTAGAAAATATCCCAAAACCTCGATTGAAGTCCAAATTGAAGAGGCAGCTTGGTGAGGGGTGTTTGTGTCGAATTTTTTCATCAAAGTGAGGAATTATGATCCTTGAGGTATGGATTTTTATCCTTGGTATTCGTTTCATCAAGGAGCCCAATTCTCAACATGTTTTTCAAAGTATTCTAAAATGAATTGTCAAATTTTATTATCCTACCATGGGTTCTTGAATAAATGATTTCTAAACATTGAATTATGATATAATTGATACTGTATTTTTTATTTCAATATATATTACATACGAACCCATGTGAATTGATGAACCCTAGTTTTTGACTATAATGTGGGTTACTTGATATCAAGTTAATATTGATGAATTGTTATGTAGTTTTTTATGGGCTTCCTAATGATAAAAGAGTTGCATTCAATTGTTATATAAATGATACTAGATTGTTGAACCTAGATTGAATTGATAGATATTTCATTGGATTTTATGATTATTACTTGAATTGTTTGTTATGGCCTTGGATAAAGGCCTTGTGATTTTTAATTGGACAATTTAGCATTGAATTGGAGTGTGAATAAGGGAATGAAGGTATGCTGCGCGGATTTATTTAATTTGATATTATTTATACTTCGATTATATTGTGATTGGCATGGTCCACTTATGGTTGTGGTATTATGTGTTTTACTTGCAACTGATGTGGCCTTGTCGGCTTTACTTTATGCAATATTATGAGTATGACCTTATTGGAAACGACTTGAAGTTATGTGGCTATTTGTGTAGTTTTATTATGTGAAGCATGACGTTTATTTATCTACATGTGAAGTTATATAGTCATGTATGTATGCTTCTAGTTATGCTTCCTTAAGTGATCATATTAGACTATGACTTTGACATTATGATTATAGTGTTAGGTTAAGTCTTAGTTATTCCTAATTTACTTTATCAGTCTATGTGAAGTATATTAATGATGTTATGATGAAATACTGCATTCCTTGAAGATGTTCGTTTTTTTTTTAGAGAATTTTCAGAATGAATTGTCTTATGTGTACACCTGACGTAGGTGACTGTTTTGTTTTTGATTTGACTTGTACTCTCTTTTGATGTATATATGGTTATAATATGTTATTTCTTTATTAATGGTGTGATAATTAACTCTTAGTCTTGAATGTAATGAATGACATGTGGACTCTACATGACATTATGAGAGTCTCTTATGTGAAAACCTTGACTTAAAGGTAAGGTTAAGATTGATTGAAGTGTAAGTCGTAATGGTATCCTTCAAAGTAAAGGAATGATGGACTTAAGGTTAGTTTGCTAAAACACTATCATATTAATCCTCAGAAAATTCATCATGAGCTTCTTGTCGCCATTGTGAGGTATCCCTAGTGGACATTCCTTGGTAGGGTTAATGTGATTGGGTTATGAACTTGTTATGGAACCTTTTTATGTGAACCTAATGTATGAATTAATCTATGATAACGAAGGCTAGCACCGAGTGCGTATGGTAAGGAAAAGTAGTTATATTAAAGTATGAGACTAGTATGCCCTTCATATTCCTTAACCATGTGCCAACATGGGATGTGTCTAAGTGCTACCATTGGCAAGTAGAACAACCTCATCATAGTAGGATAGAACTCCAGATTCCATGTCCTGCTATCATGGTCTATGTCGGTTATTTCCTATTCCAATCATATGGAAAACCTATTAGTATTTGAGGACTTTATAGAGTTTAGGTGGTTGTATGGTACGCTATCTAGACATTGCACAATAGTATTTAAAGGTGTTATGTGGAGTTCCTAGGTCTTGTCCAAGACCATTATTTTAATGTCCTTTATGTTATGTATAAGTCTTAATGAACTAATGAATTAATAACTTATGTTAGGGAGTAGGTAAATAAATGAGTACCCAATCTAAAGTTACTTAAGGATTCCTTAGCTAAAGTGTGAAGACGACATAAGGGATAATCTCTTCATGTCTTATCTTTGAAAGTCTTGAGGATGACTCCAGTTAGAAAAAATTGTTGATTTTGTGGATATGATCTAAGACTAAGGTAGTCTTAAGTATCATTTAGGTAATCTTGAAGAGGTCACTATGGACGTTATCATCTTTATTTACTTAAGTAGGTCATTTGATAGCATTTGGGAAGAAAATGTCATATCATATATGTGTTGGTGACTTATGTGAGAATTATTCTATCTTAGGGAGTCTATAGGATATCTTAAGTGTGTCTGTAAGGGATTGTATGGTCTGTCGCTTCACAACTCACTCAAGTGAGACTTAGAGTTCACCTTTGGAAGAAGAATCTTACCTTGATGTTTAGATTGCTTTGTAAGTATGTATGTGACTCATTATAGGTAATCTTAAGGGTCATTTAGGCACATCTAGAGAGGGTGTATGTTCGGTCTCTCTTTGTGTGACTGAAGTGAATCATAGGATGAGTTTTATGTGACTCATTATAGGTAATCTTAGCGGTCGTTTAGGCACATATAGAAATGTGTATGGGCTGTCTCTCTTTGTGTGACTTAACTGAATTTTAGAATGACTTTAAGTGAGGAAGTTACATGCTAGAAGTATGTTATGTCTTTGTAAATTGATTTATGATGTTATTATGATTAAAATATGATTTTTAAAATAAAAAATGCATCTTTTCAATAAAGTCTATTTTCATGTTTTTTTATGCATAAAGTCATACTTGTACATGTGGTTGTACTAACTCCATGCTTTTTCTATCGTATAGTTTGCTTGGGTAGGTGATGAGCTTTGGATAAGTGAAGACTGGACTTATAAATCGTATCCAGAGAAGTTGAAGTAGGTTCCTCACTTGACTGAATGGCATTATGTGGTCCTTTTAGGTGTTATTCAAAGTACTGTAATGACTAATATTTCTATATTCGTATTTTGAATATGGGTCGTGTACCAAGTATTATTGGTCTTAAGATGATGAATTGAGCACTTAGTATTTCCTATTACTTTTATATTAATGAGATTTTCGAAGACTATATATATTTGTGAAAAGTTTTTAATTCCGCACTACTTGTCACTGATGTATATGCAGTGAACTATATGAAAGAGGCTTGTCTTAAGAACTCCGCGAGTTCGATATGCAGGTTACAATCCAGATTTTAACCCTTACTTTTACGATAAATGGTTTTTGGGATTGACAAGAAATTGGTTATCTAGAGCATAGGTTGAATGACATTATAATTATGGAATCAATCAAGAAGTCTCATCGAGTCAGTCTAGTAGAGTCTTTAACTCGTTTTTAGTTTAACGACAGTCTATGGGGGGGAAAGGCTATAGGCTATACATTTCCCTCTTTCTACCTCCTACGGATGTCGTGTGGTAGAGTAAATGTTAATATTATCCATCTTATGAGTTTATTTGTGTTTTATAAGTGATGAATACTAAAAGGATAGCCGCTAGAAGGATGGAAAATCAGAGGGTGAATGAGGAGGTTCCCCCTCAAGTTGAGCAAGTTCCTCAAGGTGGGCAAGGAGTTCAAGGTGATCAATATTCCCAATTGCCTCCCCAAGGTGTCCTATTCCTAATGTGGAAGGAGGTGTTGAGGTTGTGGAGATGTCAATAGGGATATTAGAGAGGCTTTGACTGCTATAGCCCAAGTCGTGACTATGCAAGCTATTTTGAATATCATGCCTAGGGTTGTGGAGAGCACTATGAAATCAAGGTTGATTGATTTTCTAAAGATAAATCCTTATATCTTTCTAGTCTCTAAAAGTAAATGAGGAACCTCAAGAGTTTCTTGATGGAGTGTACAATGTTTTGAGTGCTATGGGGGTTACATCTAGTGAGAAGGCAGAATTGGTTTCATACCAATTGAGGGATGTTTTTCAAATTTGGTACACTCAATAGAATAATAATAGGCTGGAAGGATCGGGTCATATTGAATGGGAATAATTTAAGGAATCTTTTTTTTGTATTTACGTTCCCCAAGAGAGGAAAGAAATTAAGGTGGAGGAGTTTATCAATCTCAAGCAAGGCACTGAGTGTTGCGGAGTACATTCTGAAATTCTTAGTTGCAGAGTACTTCTTGAAATTCTCAACTTTGACTAGGTATGCCCCTTCTCTTGTGTCTAATCCAACAGATGAAATGAGTCATTTTGTGATTAGATAGCTGACTTAGTGGTGGAAGAATGTCGTACCGCATGTTGCATGATGATATGACTCTAGCTAGACTCATGGTGTATGCACAATCAATTGAAGAGTCTAAACTTAGGAGGATGGCTAGATATTTAAAATGGAGTGGTGCTAGTGATCAAGAGAAAACTAGGATTAAGAAGAAGGTTCAATCTAAAGGACAATCAAGGAGTGTTAAGTTCAAGGTTGAGAAAGGAGGTGGTTCCAAGGATGGAAAGCCTACTTGTGCAAAATGTGGCAAGATACATTATCGTGAGTGTCTATTGGGTACCGGGAGTTGCTTTGGTTGTGGTAAATATGGGGAAAAAGTGAGAGATTATCCTATGATTGCTTCTAGAGGTAGAAACGGTAAGAAAGTTGCTCCTAGTGTTCCAAAAGATGATGCTTCAACAAAGAGGCGTTTCTATGCATTCCGTTCTAGGGTGGAGAAGCTGGATGAGAAAGAGAGTTATTATTATGTTGGTAAGTTCTCTTTATTTTGTTAATATATGAGTTCCTTCTAATTGGCGGAGTATGGTTTGTAGATAGGATAGAAGTCCTTGAAATTGTTGCTTGTTCATGGTGTTTAGGAGTTTGGTTGAAATTGAATTTCATTAACTTCTTGCATTGTGTGTTCTATGAATCCATGATTATGTTGTAAGATGTGTTTATATGATGTTAATTTTCGTATTAAAATGTTTATATCATGAATTTCTTAGAATGTGGATTTTTTGAAAAAATTTCTTAAAAAATCATTGTTTACTTTAAAAAACTGCATGTTGCCTATTTTTTTTATTTGACAAAATGACGAATTGATTCGTTTTCCTAATAATATTGTAGTGTGGTTATAACTAATGTATATGAGTAGGGTATTGGGTATAAAATGAGTTTTTTCTATTTGGAATGAAGAATGTGAATTTTGTAGCATAATGAGTTATAGAATTGTTTTCTAGTTCCTTGTTGTGTTGTGAATTTCTTGACTATGTGAAGTTGATGTTTTCTTGTGATTTAGTGTTGTATGGAATTCTTTTTAGATTCTTGAGGAGTCTCTAATCTTTGAAGTGTTCGCAGAGTGGCAAGTGTCATTCGAGGACGAATGTTATCCAGGTGGGGGAGATTGTAAGACCCCGAAAATGACTTAAGTTAACTAGATCCTAACATGTTTGTATTTATGGTATAAGGTAATAAACATGTATAATATATGAAATAGAGTCAGTACCTAAATTATTAGGTGTGTTGGAAGCTTAACGTCAAGGGACGACTAAGACTTTTGACGACTAAGTCACCTAAATATCTAAAATGTGGTTCTATGTATTTATGTTTGTTTCATGGTGTTTTAAGGTTCTTAATACTGTTAATATAGCACCTATAGGAAGGGGTTAAAGTTTCATGAAGTTTGGAGGTCAAACGACCAAGAACGTCAAAGGTGTTTGAAAGATATGCCTAGAGTAGACCTTGTACTTCAAGGCAAGTTTCATCGATTTTTACGTGTTTGTTTTGGAAGAAATTCTTGTGAGAGGTGTTAAACATAAATAGGATCGAGTTTGGGTTTCAAAAGTCCGTGAAATTATCCCCAAGGAACATCTAAGGGTCCTTGAGGAAGGACTCAAAACTTTTGGCATGGCAGTCCCAGGCAGACCCCAAACGATGGAGCAGTCGATGGCCAGTCACGGCTGCGACGCCCGTCAAATGGTGTCGTTGATGAGTAATTAACCATGGTAGGTAGAGGAATCTTGGACATCCAATGTTGCCAACGACAAGGGGTATTCATGCCCCGTCGTGGCTGAACATCTAAGGTCCTTGATGAAGACTCAAACTTTTGCGATGGCAGTCCCATAGGAGTACTCTCTAACGACATAGGTGCAGTCTATGGCCGCCTACGGGCTGAGACGCCCCCGTCAAGTTACAAATGGTGTCGATTGAGATAAGAACCATGGTAGGTAGAGGAATCTTCAGGCCATCCCAATGTTCTGCCTTATACGACAAGGGGTCTTCTATCCCGCTCGTCACAGCATGTGACAACCGGTACAAGGGAGGCGTTGCCACGACCTCGCCTTCATGCGCAGGCTCATGCGCAGTCAAGGGGTGAATTTTGGTGAAGTCACCTCATTTATAACTTAATTCTGCACGTTCTTTAAGGATTATTTGGGATATTTTTGTAATAAGATATATAAGGTTTCATATGCAGAAGACTTTCAATTCATAAAATCGCTGAAACGCAGACCATAACTCTTAAAAAATATGCCCAAAACCTACCATTGAAAGCGTCAAATTGCAAGAGGCGCAGCTTTGGTGACGGGTTTCGTTGCTGTTAAAACTTTTCATCAAAGTGAAGAATATATCATCCTCTTAGGTACTCAGAGGTTAGGAGTCCTATTATTAACTTACTCGTGCTTCAATTCAAGGAGCCCCAATTCTCAACATGTTATTCAAACATTATTCTCTAAAGTGAATTCTAAAATTTCATTATTCGAATCTACTCATTAGAGGTTCTTCGAAGTAAAAGTATGATTTCGATTGAACCCTAGTTGCATTTATATCTATACCTATTGGGTTACTTGTTGTAGCTAATATTGATGATTGTTATCATGATGAATTTATCTTATGTCAAGCCGATTGATATGATATATAATGAATTGTATTCAAATTGTTATAGATAGATTAATAATTAATCTAGATTTTTTGAACCGTAGACAATGCAATTGATACGAGTTCACTTTAAGGACATTTTTTTATGATTATTGGCTGAATGTTTGTATGGTGAAAACGAGTCGCCTTGCGGTTAGGTCCTTTCCGTCTATGTGTTCCATTTGGGACGATTTAGCATTTTAATTAGACAGTGTGGAATAAGGTGAATGAAGGTTATGGTCGCTGGCCCAGTGTTATATTTATGTTTGATAGTTATTTTACTTTGATTCTATTGTGACTTGGTATATGTCCAATGGTATGGTATCGCGTAGACTGTTTTCAACTTGCCACTTCGCTAGCCTTGTGGCTTTTCCTGTTATGCAAATTAGTTACTGAGCATGGTACTTATTGGCAAATACTTGAAGTTGGCGCTTTTGTGGTAGTTGAAGTGAGGATTATGTGAAGGCCCCATGACGTTTTCTATCTGTCATGTAAAGTTTCTATAGTCATGATATGTATAACTGAGCATGTTCGACTATGACTATCATGTGACATTATGCTTTTATAGTTTTAGTTTCAGTCTTTGTTAATTCACATCTAAATACTTTATGATCTATGTGATATAATTAATTGATGTTTATGATGACATATATGATGACTTACCGATGTAGCTACTTGTTTTAGAGGTGTTTCTCGAATGACTGGTATTATGTGTACAAAAGTGAAGTTTTTTAAAGTGATGTGCTTGCTTGAATTGACTTGATCTCTAACTTTCTGTATAGCATGTGTGTGCATGCAATATGTGATGTCTTCGCTTTAGAGGTGTTATAAATAATATGTAATGTCCTTGAATGTTATGAATACACGTGTGGACTTTAAAAATGATCACAATGAGTCTCTTACGTGTAAACCTTGACTATCCAGGTAAGGTTAAGATTGATTGAAGTGTATAAGCCGTAATGGTATCCTCAACTTTAAAGAATCCTGGATCAAGTTTAGTTGTCCGAACGACTTCATCTATTCGCCTCTAGAAGAGTTCAATCATGATCTTCTTGTTTCCCAAATTTGAGGGTAGCCCTAGGGACCCTATCCTTGGTAGGGTAGGTTATTTGTGGTTATAGACACTTGTTACGATAACCCCTTTTATGTGACCTAATGTAAAAAATTACTCTATTACATTTATAAGACTTAGCACTAGTGAGTATGGTAAGGGAAGTAGTTAAGTTAAGTTTAGAGACGAGTAATGCAATGTATCTCTTAATATATTTCCGTAACCATTGTTATACATGGGATGTTTCTCATTTCTAACCATTGGCAGCGATAGCCAACAACCTATCTAAGTAAGATAAACTCCAGATTTCAGTATCGTGCTATCATGGTCGATTGTCGGGTGTGCCTATATCCCATCATATGGAAAACAGCATTCAGTTTTGAGGAGTTTTATGAAGTTAAGGGGTTTGGGTGGTCTTGTGATGCTATCTAGACATTGCAAGCAGTAAGACATTGAAACTATAGTACTATTGTATGGAATGTATCCTACTGTCCTTTTCCCAGACACTTATTTTAATTGTCTCTTCTAATGTCGATGTAGAAGTCTATAATGTCACATAAGAACTCATACTTTATGTTGTGGTGAGTTGTAAACAAATGGAGTGCCTAACTGTATAAAGTGCTCTAAGGATGCCGTTGCTAAAGCTGGTGAAGAGGGCATAGGGATGATCTGTTCATGTTTATCTTTGAAGATCTTTGAGGATCACATCCTAATGTTGCGAAGTTGGTTCTGTGTACCATGATCTAAGCCTTAGTAGTCTTAGTGATTATTTAGGAACTCATGACGAGGTCACTTATGGCGACGTTATCTTCATTTGGTTTTACTTAAGTAGTCTGTTATAACCGATATTTGGGGATAGATTAGAACTGTCTATATCTACTCCTAAAGGGTCATTGGTGTTTTGATTGTGAGCATATCTTCTATCTTAGGATCTTATAGGATCTTTAAGTGCTGTCTGTGGTAAGGGATGTATGGGATGGTCGCTTCACAACTCCACTGAAGTAAGACTTACATTCACTTTGGCAGAAGAAATCTACCACTTGATGTTTTCTGATTTAGTCTGTAAGTTCTGTGACCATTATAGGTAATGTTTAGGTCCGTTTAGGCACACTATAGAGGGTGTATGGGCAGTCTCTTCTTTGTGTGACTTATGTGTATCTTAGGATGACTTTAAGTGAGAAGTTAACTGTAGAAGTATCTAGGTATTTCTTATATTTATTTTATTTGTTATTCGGATAATAGTTTTTTTTCAAATGAAAAGATGCATATTTCTTCTAATAATGTGTTTTCAAGTTTTTAATGCATAAAGACACCCTTATTATATGTGGTTGAACTAACTCCATGCTTTATTCTATCTATATAGTTTCTTTGTAGAGAGGATCGTGAGAGTAACGACTTGGACTCTGAAGATTGTTTTTCTAGAGTTTGAAAAAGAAGGTTCTCGCTTGACCGAGGTCACATCTGTGGCCTTCTTATTTTTTATTCAAAGTACTGTAATAGACGATATTTCTATATTTGTTAGTTTGAAATTGGGTTGTGTCATAAGTATTCGTGTGTCTTAAAGATTATGATCTGAGATAATACATTTTTCCTATCTACTTTTTAATAGAAAGAGATTTGCTGAAACGGTTTTTATTTCGCACTACTTTGTACTTTGTATATCATGCAATGATCTATGAAAGTAGGCTGTCTAAGACTCGGAGAGTTCAATAACCGGTTAACAAGTCCAAGATTGTACCCTAACTTTCTAGGGTAAGCTTTCGATGTGAGCATGAGCGTTGGCGTGACAATGAATCATCAGCACGTGATAATCAGTTACGTGGCGTACGACTTAGGCCGGTGTGAATACGCACATGAGACACCTTAGCCATAAGTAGTATACTAGGCGGACGACGTCGTGAGTGACCATTCAATTCATTGGCAGACTACGGCACAACACACGATGAGATAACGTCGGGCGTGGCATGCCGTCTCGCCCTTAGACAATACACATGGTCGGACGACATTAGATTTTGTCATGGCCATAATCAAGTAGCCCTAGGAAAGACTGCTAAACTAATCGTACACCAGTGTTGGCAGGGTTGTTAGTCATGCTCGTACTTGGACCAATCCACACGATTCACGAACGCCTAGGGGCATGGCAATCCGGGATTGCCATTGTGTAGCACTCACCATTAGATGACGTCAGGGCGGTGGCAGTACAACATCATCATACAACCCCTTTGCAGTACAATGACGGCAGAAGTCGGGTAGTTGACAAGACATCGATTCTCCCTTATAGAACATAAGCACACACAGTCTGTACATTTCCGGTGGTCGTAGTTGGACATGCCATCATCTCACCGCGTGGACAAACCCACTTCACGTCAAACGATGTACGGTCGTGGCATGCCATCATCGATATTCACCAATCATCTCCATTTGAATGTACACATAGTCATATGATGTCGGGCATGGCATGTCATCATCGCCCTTGGACAGAATACACAGGGTCGAACGTCGTCGATCGTGGCATGTCATCATCGCCCTTGGACAGAAAACACGGTCGGAAAACGTCGGCTGTGGCGTGATATCATACGACCTTATAAGACTAACCCAGCTCACTGACGACATTCCAGACACAGTGGGAATGTATACCCATCTCCACGTGGGCTACCAATTGCACGGTCGATGCAGCGAACTTGGGCGGATAAATCACACTCATCTGCCCTGGAGAGCATACAACGGTCGGATACACGAGCGTGGCCCATGATTATCCCGCCCTTGGTAAGGCCAACACATTGTCCGGAACGATGTCAAGCGTGGTACATGCACCACTTATCTCTCTTGGATAGACATACTCGATCCGGAACCAATGTTAGGCGCTGGCATCGCCCTCTCTCCTTGGACAACATACACAGTGTGCGGACATCGATCAGGCGTGTTCATGCCATCATCATCCCCTATGGAAAACACACAACAACGGTCTGACACCGACATACGGGGTAGTTGCATTTTTAGTCATCCCCTTGGAGAGACCAACATGTCTCCCCTCATACGTACTTTGTTCTTGTTCACCTTGCTATCACATCAGCCTTTGCTGCAAGCACATGTCGTCATGTGCTAGGTGTTAAATGCCATCATTGCCCTTGTCATCACACACTCTTGGACGACGTCAAGGGTGGAATGCCCACATGGATCTTTGGGCAGCACACACGGTAGGACGACGTCGGGCATGTTATTCCATCATCGCCCTTGGGAAGCATATACGGTTGGATGACGTCCGGCGTGTCATGAAATCATTGCCTTAGGATAGTATGGAGGAACGAACGACATCGGGCGTGGCATGTCATTAGTCCTCCTTTGGATTGGACACTGCACCGCCAGCTCGTTACTACAATCAAGCGTGCCTATGCCATTATTGACTCCCCCACGGCAAAAGCACCATATTGTCATGTCAGGCGGTTACAAATGCACCATGCCACGCTGAAACAGCAACACCCATTAAGAGGATGTTGATGCGTAGGATGCCATCCTCAAACCCTTGGACCCCATCACGTCGACGATCAGGAATATTGGAAGTACTTGTACGATGTAGGAGTGGGCCATGCCATAATCTCCTTGACACACACATGGTCTAGCGACGTTGGGCGTTGTCGTTATTAGATCATCAACCAACCCTTGGACAGCAATCTCCCATGTCAATTAATCAATTTGGGCGGGCAATGCGTATCGTCGTTCTTTTGACAGCACACACGGCCGGTATGATTGGTTTTTTGGGCGGTTAAATGCCATCATGCTTCCCGTGTCAGCACACACGGTCAAACTACGTTAGGTGTGGCATGTTCATGCGGCCCTTTTCCGCAAAACAACACGTGGGATGACGTCAGCTTTCATTTCGATGGCCCTGTTAAAAACTCACAAACTTGGTCACAGCCACGATGTTGGAGTTCATTGGATCAATCCTTTGGGCAGCACACGTCTACGACGTCGGGCATAATTCCAATCTCGCCCTTTCGGTAGCATATAACAGTCAATGACGTCGGGTGTGGACATGCCTCATCCAAACTCTCCTGCCTTTGGCACACATAGGACCATACACGACGTCGGTCCTTGGGCATCCATTAGCCCCTTTGATTCACAACACGTCTACGATGTCAGCGTTACAGCACTGATCATCTCCCATTCGCTCGCACACAAAAATAGAACTACGATACCGTAGCGAGGCGTTGCATTTCCATTATCCAAATCGGTCCTTCGGATAGCAGAGTAGGGCTCTCACATCGTGAGGGGTAGCATGCCACACAGGACCTCTTAGGCATCTTACTACAGTCCTGACACGTCTTCACAGGCGTGGACATCAGCCATAATCGTCCCTAGGCAGAATCTAAACACGATCAAGATGACATTGAGCATGGCATGACATCACTTGTCCCTTGGAAAGCAACACACTATCATACTTACTCGGGCGGCGCATGCCATCTATCACACCGCCCTTGAAAAGTAACTGCACAATTCACTATCACTACTACGTGGAATTGGTGCAACTCATCATTCCATCAACCCTTGATAGCCACACATCGATTCCACTATAGGCGTGGCATCATGTATGCCGCACTACTGGCTGGGCAGCCACACACACCCTCGGATCAGTTGGCGGGTGGGACACATGCCATCATCTACCCATTGGGTACACAGTACGCCCAGGACAAAGTCTTTTGGGTGACATGCCATTCTATCGCCCCTTCAAGCAGGAAGCACATAACTGGACAACAACTCGGTGCGTGCATCCATCCGTGTATATCTTGTCGAACGCGCATTACAAAGTGGAAATCATCACTTCCAGATACATTATCGTACAGGGCGGTGGTCATATTCTCGCCCTTGCTGTCCTATGATCCAAGACTATTCGTGATGTCAGGTGTGTGAGCAATGCCATATCCCGCCTTGGACAGTACATATACATGGTCGTGTCATGATGTTACTGTGGCATGTTTTACTCATTCTCTCATTGGACATACTACAACAACGCACTTTAGCCCGCGTCAATATTCAGACTACAAACGCAAAAGCCGCGGCATAAACTTATCACCAATAATTGAATGTTCACTGCGCCGGCGATTATTATCCAACATTAGTCGGCCAACATCACTCG